>JAOVYW010000960.1:0-15638 GCA_025775045.1 Hiodon tergisus | reverse complement strand
TCTCAGTATAAAAAAAGAGTACAGGCGGAGTATGAATATCTCGGTATAAAAAGAGTACAGCAGAGTATGAATATCTCAGTATAAAAAAAGAGTACAGGCGGAGTATGAATATCTCGGTATAAAAAGAGTACAGCAGAGTATGAATATCTCGGTATAAAAAAAGAGTACAGGCGGAGTATGAAAACCTCAGTTGAAATTGTTGAAACGTTTTTCTTCTCGGGCAGACAAAGAGTTCTAAATGACATGTGAATCTGGCACATCTGCCTGCCATTTTTCCCCAGGAGGAAAATCCCACCACTGCTTTATTCCTCGACAATGTGTGCGGTGGCCTCATTGTTTCAGGGATCAATGTAATCCACAGGCAGCAATAGCACAAGCCAGCATCTGGTGCCGGGCTGCCATTTGTTTGGATGCGGGGGTCTCTCTGATTGTCTCAAAGGTCACCCGTTAATAGCCCCGGAATGATGCGCTGGATCGGGTTCCCACCTGATGAGAGAGAAAGGGCCTCAGAACCTGAGGACACACGGCTCGCCGCACCCCCCCGAGTGTTACCCTCACGCGCTACGCCGGACGTTCCTTTAACGCCGCCTGAACGTTGACACTACGCAATCTCAGTCTCGGGAGGGCGCTGCATGCTAGCCGGAGTCGGGTGAGGATTTTTTCTGAATGGCGGCGGGATAAATTGCCATTCTCAGTAATTGCGCGGGGCTCCGCTGCAGTGCATCTGTAGGCAGGCCTTCAATTAGCATCATCCTCTTCATCGGAGAACACAGAGCCGCTTCCGAGAGGAGACTTAATTGCGTGTATTATGCCATTAGGGGCCCTTGCCTATGGATTTTCATAAACAGAGGAGCGAGAGGCAACACGTGCCGTGTGTGAAAAGCGCAGAGAGATGCTGACGGGGGGCGCCTCAGTGGTAATTATTGTGCTGTTGACGCTGTGGTTCTTTTACGGAGAGCAAAGAGCAAAAATTAGCGGTTCGCTTTTCAAAAAGCAGAAGTGACATGCGATCAGAATCACATTAGACGGGGGAGCATTCTTGCCCCTGAACTGCAGTGTAAATTTAGAGAGAGATTGCATTCATTTGTTTATTATTGGCACTTCTGGCTTTTACTTGATACAAACTCAAATGGAAGGAGCCAAAGGAGAAAGCTTAAGACAACAGCCTGGTTTTATCTTTAGATTCACAGGTTAACCATCTGCTCACAAAACGTCTTCCGTTTCCGGCAAGCGGGCGAATCGCGCTTGTTTTAGAAGTCAGACCCCATCCTTAATAACGTGGCATGGCATTAACAGTAGGCCAGCCATGAGGGGCTATCGTTTTTAAAAAGCGAAGCGCTTTCAGTACTGACTCGTACCGCACAAGTCCCGTGCCAACGCTGGAGAGCACCTCAGAGATGTTTGAGGGTCATTCTCGCCGAATTTGATCGCTGGGGCAAATTTACACCAATCAGCACCCCTGCCTGCTGGTGTTGTTATGGTGATGAGCGGGGTATGGATGGCCCAGCTCAGGGGGACAAAAGGTAAGCATGGGAAGATTGCGGCACTTGGACAAAACCCTGCTATTGCAGAGCTCTCAGACACAGTGGGAGTGGCGTGGCAATGAGAGAGCGTGCGCACCGCCGCTCTCAGCTGCCCGAAGAAGGGATTTTCATTGACTCCTCTCACAAGGTCACCTGAGTCTGAATCAATGGAGGGACGGCGTGTCTTTTCTCCACCGTCGTCCATTATAGCGTCGACACGCTCCTATAGAGGAGTGGTTTGATCCGAAGCAGCATGAACATCAACGATGTACGCCTGTTTCAGAGCGTTCCTGACTTCCATTTAACAGAGAACATAATTTCTTCTAAAAACACTGAGGTTTGTCAAGATAAACCCACGGCACTAACATTGTCCAACTAGCATGAAACAGCTTAACCCTGCATTACCATTCAGAACTCAAGGACATCAATGGGAAACAGATCACAGAGTACATTTTGAAAGCCATAATTAACAGGCATCCTCAAAACAAACAAAGTCACCCATTTAACTGGAAAATTTTGTCCAGGAAAGACACAGCACACAGCTGAAATCTGGAAAAAAATTGGAGCGTCCTACCGATTATGTTTGAACTGCAATAATTGCAATCTGTATATGGCTATTGCCCAAATGCTTGAGAAGTAAAAATTAAAGAAATGTTCAAAGGGAATTAAGTGTGAGGAAAGTGGTGGTTTGTCCATCTAATGAATGGATTGCCTCACAATGTTAGCCTAAAGTCTGTGAATCACACCATCAGCATCTATGAAAACTTCCCATGACACGATTCTACACGTTTCAGCTTTAGCGACCCTGCTACGCCATACTACTCCGCTAATCCGGTGAATCAGCACGAATGGGTCTTAAAGTACAGATCGTTTCTGCCGCAGCGGAGGAAGACCTCCCCTTAGCTATAAACTGCCCAAAAAAAGATTTATTTTCTTTAGCTAACAATAAATACGTACCATACTGAACATTCGTAGCCTATCAACTGAAACAACAAACAGAAAATCGTCCCACAAACCTTTTTACCTGACAGTTTACAGAAAGCAGAATTAAATTCCTGCTCCCTGAGAAAACAATTTGATCATGTGGCCAGTGCCGTAACACTGAGTGTCGGAAAATAAATCAATTTAAATGCAAATCACACACACCCAAGGTCTAATTTCCGCCATGCGCAAATCATCTCATTGGAAGCTGAACAGAGGATGACAACTGCGCAGTCAAGAAAGGCTGGGAGTAAAAAGGGACGAGATAATACACAAACGAAACATGAAGAGAGAAGCGGAAATTCTTGGTTCGACACTTTCTGCAACGTATCCAGACACCACAAGGAGTACTGTCTGTTTTTTGAGGAAACACCGAAACCTCACCAACGTAGCATGCTGGAAAGCACCATGCTGTGGAAGGAAAGATTTCAAACGGCGAAGAGTTGAACTTACTCTTCAGTAAAATAAAACGGAGATGTCAGGCCAGGAGGAATCGGGGTGACTAATGCTCCTGCTTAAGTAGAGTTCTGCTTCCAGGCGTTGTAACATTTGCATATTTTTAAAATAAATTTAAAAAGCAATTGCCAATTAACACTGGAGCCCAGACAGCCTTTTTTCCCCGTCATCCATTAACTTTTAAGCAAATTGTTTGATTTGTGTGTGTGTGTGTGTGTGTGTGTGTGTGTGTCACTACAGCTGCAAAAAAAATACATTCATGTTTGTGTCTCCTTGGCTTTAGAGTTTGAGTAATAAAGCAAATATAACTGTCAGGTTTCATAATAGTTTGACTCTTCAAAACATTTTGCAATCTTAGAAATCCTTACTTCTTAACAGTTGTCGCGGTCATTATTCAGTAAACCTGATTTGGAGGAGATTCGTTGCAGACGATGAAAAACAAACCAGTGTAACACAGGCGAAAAGGCTGATATTGATACCTCCCATCCTGCAAGTCTTTTACAAGAAGTCCCACAAATACAGTGTGTACAGTCCAACAAATACAGTGTGTACAGTGCCACAAATACAGTGTGTACAGTCCCACAAATAGTGTGTACAGTCCCACAAATACAGTGTGTACAGTCCCACAAATAGTGTGTACAGTCCCACAAATACAGTGTGTACAGTCCAACAAATACAGTGTGTACAGTGCCACAAATACAGTGTGTACAGTCCAACAAATACAGTGTGTACAGTCCAACAAATACAGTGTGTACAGTCCCACAAATAGTGTGTACAGTCCAACAAATACAGTGTGTACAGTGCCACAAATACAGTGTGTACAGTCCAACAAATACAGTGTGTACAGTGCCACAAATACAGTGTGTACAGTCCCACAAATAGTGTGTACAGTCCAACAAATACAGTGTGTACCGTCCCACAAATACAGTGTGTACAGTCCAACAAATACAGTGTGTACAGTCCCACAAATACAGTGTGTACAGTCCAACAAATACAGTGTGTACAGTCCCACAAATAGTGTGTACAGTCCAACAAATAGTGTGTACAGTCCCACAAATACAGTGTGTACAGTCCCACAAATAGTGTGTACAGTCCAACAAATACAGTGTGTACAGTGTCATAAATAAAGTGTGTATAGTGTCATAAATACAGTGTGTATAGTGTCACAAATACAGCGTGTATAGTGTCACAAATAAAGTGTGTATAGTGTCGCAAATAAAGTGTGTATAGTCCTACAAATAATGTATATAGTCCCACAAATACAGTGTGTATAGTGTCAGAAATAAAGTGTGTATAGTGTCATAAATACAGTGTGTGTAGTGTCACAAATACAGCGTGTATAGTGTCAGAAATAAAGTGTGTATAGTGTCATAAATACAGCGTGTATAGTGTCACAAATAAAGTGTGTATAGCCCTACAAATAATGTATATAGTCCCACAAATACAGTGTGTATAGTGTCAGAAATACGGGGTGTGTAGTGGCACAAATACAGTGTGTGTAGCGGCACAAATACAGTGTGTGTAGTAGCGGACTTGGAGGAGAAACAAAAGAATGTCGTCCACCCATGTGACGTTTGGCTTCGCTGGCCCTGCCATTCGAGCTCAATCACAGAAATGTCATGAAATCTCTCGCTGCGAGGCCTTTGCCCCATTCTAATATAAATCGCTCTTGTCATCCCCCACTCTTTATTACAGGTCCAACACCGAGTTGGCCTATTTCACTCCTGCTTGAATTAGCCAAGACCAAGAGGCCTTAATGAAAAAAATGAAAAATAATTCCTGAAAAAAACTATTGTAACAATATGAATGATATCTTTAACTAAATCACGGATTACTCACCATCTCTCATCAGGCACCCTGGAGTAACGGGGAGTAGAACATCCCCTTAAGGCCAGTCGGCCTGTCCATAATTCCGCGGAACACCTGCAGTCGTTTAATTAAACACCTGTATCTGACTTACGCCTGCTCACTTCCTGGCTTTGTTAGGAGAGACCCTGCTGCACTTCCTCTCGCTCATCACGGCGGCTCGTCAGACATGGGGATCCCGGGTGTGGGACCTCTGTCCCGCCTGAGATTACACCGCAACGCGTAACGCACGCGGTCACCTGCGTTTAAAGGAATCCGGTCGTGGTGGAGGACTGCGTCATACTGCCCAGGGCTTTGGTCTGGGGGTGCTGGGGTTCCCAGATCAAAACCGCGGAGGAGACAAGTTTAGGTGGCTTCACCTCAGTGTCTCGGGAGGGGACGGGTGGGAGCGTGCGCACTCTCTGGTGAGGCAGGGTGCCTCATCAAATTGTGAGAGGGAGAGCCGGGGTCAGGCTGCAAAGGTTAGCTTGGAACGAGTGGTGCCATTGACAACAGATCATGTTTATTAGCCTTTTGCTAACTACTGTCGCAGAGCACAGCAGTCATAGGCCAGTGCTTATGACATACATTAACTAGACAATAATTAACACTGGGAACATCCACTGTCACCACAGACTCATAACAAGAAAATGATCTGGATGATCGGTGACGGCCACGAGAAGGCACCATAAACTGGATGGCCACACATTTTGTCATTTGGTTAATGCTGATTTCAGCTGGTTGAGGACCATCCGATTTCAACCGTCCTTATTCCTTCCGACAATTTGATTGGAGTGGATGGGTAAATAAATGCCCCAGTTGTGGGGAAAACCAAGCAACGCAAGGCCAGAGCTCGAGATGGTAAATTCATTTGTTAACCCCTATAATCTTCAAAGGCTACGTCAGTGCTATTTTACACCTGCTTCCTGTATTAATATTTACTGAAAAGGGACGGGGAGGCAGTGTATGTGAGGCTCAGCCGATATGAAGATCACATTGAAGATCACTAATCTGCAGCCAAGGCAAACAGTGCCGCTAGAAAACCTATAAATAACCAAATCAAAATGACATTTGAAAACGCCGCATCGTAAAATGTCAGGAAACGTAATTACTTTTTCCCCTCATTATTTAAAGATTCCTAAGACAATGAGTCGAATTTGGCACACCCCCTCAGAGGGACCCCGTAAAAAAAAAATGAGCTGAGTGAGGTTTAACAGGAACAGGGGAGAGTCAATGAAACAGAGAGTCTGCCTGAGAGTCAGTGGGACACAGAGAGGCATGAGAGTCAACGCGTGAGAGTCAGTGAAACATAGAGAGGCACGAGAATAAATCTGTGAGAGTTGATGGAACAGAGAGGTGTGAGAGTCGATGTGTGAGAGTCAACAGAACATGGATAGGTTCTCTCCAGAGAGGTGTGTGAGAGGTGTAGAAAAAAGAAGCAAAACACAATAAAATGAAGGCTACTTTCCCCCTTAAAATCCCATCCTTTCAGAAAGTTGTGTTTGGGGATCAGAGCACACCATGCGGTCAGACCCAAGGAGCTAGAGGGGCCCCAAGAAACACCCAATGGATGCCTAGCAACTAACAGTGAGAAAGAAGGACTAGCCAATCCCTGTAGAGAAGCTGACAGAAGGTCACAAAGATGGGAAGAACCAAGCTTGGCTGAGAGGTCTTTCTGGGAAAACTAACAGCCTGCCTTTGGCGCTGTGCCATGCTAAGCTCTTGTCTTTTGTTCATTTGTTTGCTTTTGGCACAGACACATTGTGCAGTTTATCATTATAAGTGTGTCAGCTGATCATGTTTCCAACCCGTTGTCAATGAACCCAATTTGAGGTGTCGTAATTACTGCGAATGAGAGTAAATCACCACATACAAAACGCAACACTACTATGATGTCCTTGGAGTCTATATAGCTCTTATTAATAACAATTTACCTTTCAAGTCCTATAAAGGATATAATCTAATACAGCTTTTACTTTATCCGACATCCCTCTAAGGGTCACTGAATAGAAAGACTTAAAGCCCAACCTGTATTTCAGAAACACAGTGACCTTTTTACAACAAAATCAGTGCAGGAAAGCCTGTGTGCCGAGCTGGTGGACGCCCAAGTCCCAGTCGGTGGTGAAGCCACACCCATCTCCTCCCCATCCCAGGATACCTATCCCAGCTCCCTAGGGGGGCTCTCTGGCAGAAAGCCTCAATTTCCCATCATCCACTTGGACCAGGCACAGGGTTAAAGCTGGGCCTCCCCTCCTGCTTTCCTCTTCCGAAGACAGGAAGTGAGTGGGACAGATGGCTCTATCGCACAGGGACCGGAGGAGGAAGTCGGGGCTCTGAAGTTACATGACAATCACGGGAGACGGATGCAGCTACAGAGAACAACAGCATGGCAAAAACAGGTGGGTGACATGCTCCACAGAGCATCGCATCAAACAAGAGTAGGCCATTTACAAAGGGAAACAGGCCAGAAGAGAGGGCACAGGAGCAAAAGGTGTTAATCAGAATAAGACACTCGTAGCAAGCTCTATAAAAAAGAGAAAACATAAAAAGGGAAAAGTCCAACCTGAACGGTACTTCAAAGTCGTCTCCACCAGACCACATGAAGCCCAAGGAGGGGATTGGAAAGCAGAAGATGTGAAGGAGAGGCCCTTTCTGTCCGTACATCGAGGATAAGAGCCAGAGTGTCCGGTGTGTGGCGGCCCCCTGGCTAGGCCTTTGGGGTTATTTTCAAATCGTGTTATCGCACTCTAGTGGTCAAGAAATCTTACTAGGAAAAGTTGGTTTGACGCTGATAAAGAACACATTTGAATATCATAAACTCAAATCACTTCCATGTTAAAAGTCACTGGGCATGATTAAATGGCTTGGCACATCCCTCTCACCTGTTCCATTCTCAACCTGAAGGAACGTTCATCTCAGCTCTGAACGATGATGAAAATACAGCAGGTAATCCTCCCCCCCTCCCCCATAAACACATCCCGATCTGATATGTGGTTTGTTCCATTCCTCACCCTGACAAGCATTATAGCTCTTGGTACCAAGCGGTTTGCCAGAGCCCGCCGGCAAATATTGACACTGTAGAATTGAGAGAGAAATATTCACTCCAGTCCCAGGGAAGCTTGGGCGTGAGCAGAGCAAAGCCAGTTTCTACTGGTGGTAAAGTTAAGTCGCTTGACTGTCTAACATTATGGTAAGTGCTGATGAGGGGGATCCCGGTGTCCGTACGGAGGTCCGCACTCCCCTCACTCCAAAGGGAAAGACTTCTTACCAAATTGGCCCCTTGATCCTGACGCGTCAACGGCTCAGCCAGCTCCGTTCTGAAACCCACTCCTTTTATTTGTCAGTCTTCCACTCTGCCCTGCCACGCCGCAGACAAACCACCTCCGTCTCACAGCTACGACACCCACTATGCGATGCAACGCTGGGGAAATGTTCCCAATGAAAGGACGGCCGGCGTGATGGAAGTTCCTCCCCACAGGAGGCTACTTTTGCCGAGCTCGGGCCTGCTAAGCCCACGCTCGGTTAGCGCCTGGCTTGGCAAGTTCGCTGGCACACGCGGCGGAATGACATCTGCAGCTAAATCACAGGTGTTCCACGGAGGGAGCAGGCGAAAAGGGCATCCCCATGGGCGCTGATTCACATACACATGTCCAGGCTGTTATGACTTCCTCCCAGTCAAGGGAACCTTGAAGGGGAAGGGGTCACAGGTACGCATGGGGTCTGCGCAGTCACGTGTATGCGTGGGGTCTGTGCAGTCACGGGTACATGTGGGGTCCAGTTGCAGTCACAGGTACGTGTGGGCTCTGCGCAGTCTGTGCAAACTCTGCTTCTGAGACACCCGGCTACACCGAGAGGGAATGACCAGAGGCGGCTACAGGGACCTGGACACATTTTCTTTAAAATGCTCTGTTTATTTTTTTGTAACAAAGGAAGTTATTACAGAGACCACATCCTCGGGACGTGACTCTTTTGAGAATCAAATAGTTCCCTGGTAAACATTTTTTTAAAGCATGATACGCCCGTATGTAAACAGCAAAAAAAAAAGAAAAAGAAAAACACTTCATACTTTCTTAATCGTTGCAACATTGTCAGAATGAAATATCTAATGCAGAATTTCAATGGAATTCTGATCAACACACAGGGATCAATAGACAGCAAGGAAATGTGTGAGATAAAAGTGACGTGCCACAGCAGACAGCAAACTCAATCTCAATTACACACATGGATGCATCGTCACAATTACCCCCCAACCCCTCCACCACGGAGCGTTAAGTTCATTCAATTAGGTTTTTTTTTTTTGTTTGTTAACGCTTACAAGTAACTTGCTGGGGATGAACAAACATGCGACTGAAAAAAATGCGAACGAGTCAACAACAATGGAGAGGAAATTGACTTGCAGAGCATAATAAATCGCAGCTCTGAAATTAAACTGACATGCGGAAAAAGCTGGAATTTTTTTATTATTTTTTTTTTACGCCTTTTGTCTCGCCTTTGAAAACGACAGGAAAAAGCGCCCGTGACTCCGGTGTATCTTTACATTATTAAAGGCTTAAAGTCGATTTAATAAGGACGGCGGAGAGGCCTTGGAAAAAACTGCATCTATTTAAAGTGAAACCTCCCTCCGAGAGAGCTGCGCTGCGGCTTGTTCCACCGGGAGGTAGCCGCCGCCGCCGCTAACGCAAACTTTTCTACGCGGCGTCCAGCGCGACGCGCGCCGAGCTCCACGAGCTTTGACTAACCTCCGCTCGTGCACACACACTACAAGGGGAAGCCGTGTGTAAAAAGAGCCTTTGTGTAATGAACGGAGTTCAGCCTGATACATTACCCCCGCGTTTAGAGAAAGAAAGCAACGATATTTACATCAGCCGGCCGCTGCTACGCGATTGATTTCTGCGGAAGTGTCGAGGGGGTTCCGAGTTTGGATGGAGGGAGCGAGACACACAGATAAAAAAGATGGATAAATACAACTGCGGGAGAGTGCTTAGTTTGATATGCATTACTTTTCACACTGGGGAAATTTAAGAGCTACATGCTGATAGTTTCTAAATCAGTTTGACTGGGGAGCAGGGCAAAACGTTGTCAGAAAGACTACCTTTGTAAAAGCCAGCCCTCTTTCACAACGCGGTTTGTTTCTCATCAGTGGTTTTTTGACTTCTCTCCATTGTCCCTCCCCTGTGGCTTCCTGGCCAGGGAAGAGGCCAACAGGCATGAGGTCACACGGGCTGCCATGAAAGTCTCCGACGGTACCAGGTTGTGAACCTCTAGGCAACGCCCCCTGGCCACGCAACCCCACACGCTAACATTTGGGGCCGGCAACACATGCCACGCCCCTTCATCTGGACCAATCCGTGACCCTTGGGGCACAATGCCTTCCTGTGTGTCACATCAGGGTTCCCCCAAAGCTACCGGCAATGGCGTTGCTTGAAAGGAGTCGCTGAATATATGTTTTTACAGAATTTCTCACAACTGCCTTTGGGATCATGGAATCATTTTCTTGTTTTCCCACATTGGCACTGGACTTTCTGGTTTTTCGATTCCCTCTGGAAAATGCAACCTGTTAAGCACTTTGTGACAAATTCTGTTAGTAAAAATGGGTTATAACAAATAAAATTTGATTGATTGATTGATTAACTATTATAAAAAGGATGGGACAGCGGCTACGTTTCACATACGTAAATGCTGTCCAATCAAGTCCAATTCACATTCAAAAACAAAAAGCTTAAAACAGTCACATAGTAATTTAATGGGAAGCCTGGCGGCTGTGTACTTAAAACAGTCCTTTAGTGCTGCTCCACCCCAATCCCATGCCCCTCTGGGGATCAGAGCATTCCAACTTGGTAGCCATTTTTTTAGACTGCAAAAATAGCAAAAGTGTCAGAAAGGCTTTGCCGAGCGCCAAAGACACATGGGAAGAAGAGGTTACATCACAACATGGCAGAAAATGGTGAAAATTTACTCTGTCAGCCTCAAAACAAACTTCAAAACAGCCGTCCCCAATTAGTAGGCATGTTTTAAAAACTGCCTCAAAATCTCAAGGGGTCTTTCAGTTTGACTCCTGATACTGAAAGTGCTACAGCTAAAAAGACATAAAGGCATAATCCAAACCCTTTGGCTTTATCTTAAGTCCAGTGAAATTAAGTATCTCTTGTACTTTAGCGCTTTAAATGGACTGAAACGTGGGTGAAAGACTTTCAAACAATACCAGTTTAAATTCAGAGAAGTCTTCTGAAACACGCATCTCAGCAGGCTTAGTGAAAATGGCGGACTGTGGCTAATTTGTTGTGAGGGGCCCCATTACTGGGGCAGCAGAGGCCCCTTCTCTCTCACTCTCTCTCTCTCTCTCTCTCTCTCTCAACGCAAGCACAAAGGGGCGGCTGGCATCCATTTTCCCCCGCCAGACAAGACAGATGATGGTGTTCAGGTTGGAAGCCGCCCACTTCATCTCTCGCTGTTATCGCCGGCCAAATTGCCATTTCATTGGAGCAAGCAGATGCAATTTTCCCTCGTACATATGAGGCCTACCTTAGACAAATCCTCTGACAGATAATGAAAACAATTTCAATGCTACAGCCACCCAATGCAAGTCCCAGCGCAAATATCCACTGCCAAAGACCTTCTCTGGAAGAAACTAAAGCCTGTTTATTTAATACCCACAAGCGAGTTGTTTTAATAAAGGTATGGATTCAGCAGGAGTATACATTTAAAAGTCAGAAGTCAATGATTTCTTATGGGCTCTGATTACATCCTGTGCAATGTTCTGGGACAAATTGGAGCCCGAGATGCACAAGATTGACTTTTTCACAGTATATCTAAAATGAACTTCAGTGCTACAGTAATTTGCTAAATAAAACCACTATTACATTTAATTTATCTCTAAATCAATTATTCCAGGAAGGCTGTCTGAAAAATGTGGTAATTCTTTGTTGATTCCAAGTCCTGTGAACATGCTCCGGGATTGCTTTTAATGGGAAGAACATCTCTTCTGAAAATAGCAGGTGGAAAGCAGGCCAGATCTGAAGCCTGGGACTCGACTGAAATGTATACCCTCTCGAGACACACACCGCTGTGGATGATCCCACATCTCCAGGCCAACAGAAAAGCTATTTTCGAGAACATCTTTTTTTAAAGCCTTTCACTAACAGCATGATGACATTTCTGTGTGGTATTGAATAAAACATAAGACTTTACCACAGAAAGTACTTCTTCCCCAATGTAACCAAAGTCTTTGGGTTAACTTTTCAGACTTAGACCTCTATAGAAGTCCCTGAAAGATGTCTCCTGATAAACCTTTGTATCGAGAATAACCACTGAGAAAGACTTGAAGGCAAATTCAATTCAAATCAAATTTAATTACTTCTAGCACAAACTAATAAAATTATATTCCTTGTCACAACGAACCTTACAGTTCCATAAAACCTCAGGCCTGATATGCTCTAACTTCTCGTTGACTGCAGTGGAGGGAATGCATTTTCAGTGTAACAGTACAACTGCAAATGAATATACCAGTATAGAGGATGCATTTCTTTCAGATTCCAGATGTATCTAACTTTTGGCCACTTGGAAAGTACAAAATCCCACCCCAATAGCAATTAATTAATTACGTGCATAGTAAGTCATAATAAGAAAAAAGTTTTTACGGTTTTCTTCTCCAATATGAATACATATAAATACAAAACATTTAGAAAATAATTGCATTTCTCTTGAATAATTTTTTTTATGTTGACTTTTAGCCGCTGTAAATGTGTGGTAATTAATTTGTCACAGTGCCTTTCTTATCGAATGACTGAGACTAATTAAAAAATAAATGTTTGGACGTCAGCATCTATTGGGAAAGAGGGATTGTGTTATCGTTGTTGTTGTTGTTGTTTTGAATGCTGTCCGCGGGCGCTGTCGCACTAAGCGTTGGATTTAACACAGTTGGCCTGGCTGACCTCCAGTTCTCTTCCCCCCCGGGTAACAACGTCCTCCGAGCTGCCATCACCGAACGCCGGCTGGTCCTCCTGCATGTCCCGTCCTGCTTTGCTGGAGCTGGCAATGGCACGCGGAGGGGCTGGCCTTTAGAGGGGAACACCCCCTGGCTCAGATCCATCCAGTCACACACCTACACCTAGCTGTCACTCAAAGACACTTGGGAGGAGCTGTGTGGTGAACCAGTCGGTGTCAAAGATGGGGGTCATCATTCTTGGGGATCACTCGCGTCACACAGAAACGTGTGCATCATGGTACAAACCGGGGCGCTGCCGCTCTCTGGCGCAGCCGCCAGGCGAATGCCCGCTACCGGGAAGCAGGGTCGCAGCGGGACAGGCACCAGCTGCTGCCACAGCAGGGGGAACAGCGCTCCCAAACGGCCCTCCCAGCAAAGTCCCACACCCCTGTGACTGCGGCAAGCGACTGCAGCCCTTGTGGTGACTAGCTGCAAGTGGTTTGTATTCCACGCATGGCTTCCTCTCTAACGATCTCAACAAGGTGCATCTCCAGTGCTTTGCCAGTACGGCAGCAGATATGGGTCATGCATAAAATATAAAACAATGCAAGTCGACCTGCACAACGGGGTCAGCCAGGCAGATGAAGGCGAATGAATAATGCAGCAACGGCACAGGAACGTGGAAGTCACTTTGCACATACTCGCGAGCGAGCACGTGCAGACACACAGAGGCTGTGTAAACCCCCCGCCACTCTCTCTCTCTCTCTCTCTCTCATCCTGCCTGCCACTTGCACCGACCTTGCCACCAAAAGCAAATAAAAACTCAGGCACACACGCAGATACGACAGAGCGAGGATGGCCAGCCTACGGGTGGAATCTCTAAAGCAGGGAAGGGTGAGATGCCATCCCCCCGTGGGTGCCTCACCGGGCAGCCTACAGACTGGCCCAAGGTCAGATCTTTAACACGGGTCATCTGATGGTGTAAGCATTGGTCATCTGGATTTTCATATAACCGTGCAACTCCAAACATAGGGTAAAACTGGTTTAAAGGAAGCCTGCGGTTTAATGAGAGGTTTAAATATTTAATAAAATGTTCATCAAACACTTTATGAGGGAATATATATTTTAAACCTGTAAAGAACTTCAATTACTTTATTTAGCTTCCTGTGGGAGTTAATGATCCTTTCGCTATCTTCAAAGTTTCATAAAATACTGTTAAGTACCGTGACATCCAAAGAGGTGTTGATTAGCACAGCTCATTTTATCATGTCTCGTACTCCTGAATTTACTCATATATTTTTTATATAAATATAAATCTCCACAAACAAAAATGCAACAGCCATGTGGCATAAAAGTTAATAAAACATGAACAGCCATTGTTACTACAGTTTTCCCAGCAGGCACTGGGCTGCCACACATGCCATGGCTTTACAGATTCAGTAACACGTTTCTACAGACAGAGCAAGTGAGCTGAGTAGTCTCGCTGAAGGTCACAGCGACGCTGTCTTGACAGCAGGCAGAGAGAAGAATGATCTTACGATAACAACAAACCTGGTGTCTACTAGCTCAGGCTAGGGCTGCTTCGCAACCCTTCGGAAAGGTAACATCAGCAGGAGTGACGTCCTCTATAAACTGATTTTATTTATTGTTATCTTTATGTTTTGCCATTAGCCAGGAGCCTTTTTGAGAAACGTCGATGCGCCTGCGTCCGTATGAGCGTATGCGTGTGCGAGCTCTGTGACAGGAGGGTTTGCACGCATGTGCGCGCAGCTGTAGCACCAGTGACAGCGCACCACCGCTGAGCCGGACTTGGCTTCCAACGCACAGCGAGTGCCTTCGCCTCTCCGTAGCCCTGTGAATAACAGAGGAGCTCGTATACAAACCATGCCATCTCCTGGCTGCGCGCGCTGCTGAAAAGAGCATTCGGCACACGCACTGCCCTTTCTGTGACACACAACCAGCGCTAGGAAGCGTTCTGAGTCACCACTGTGCATTAAGCAACTTTTCCTGTTAACTCAATAGATAGAAGAAGATACAAAAGTATGAGAACTGGTATTTTAAGAAGCATGATTCATCCAAATGACAAGTGGCTCTTGCGGCACAGACCAAATCACCTTTTCAACTTGAGAAATTATGTCCAACAGAGGGTCTGTTTTAACCTCTGATAATGCCTGCTAACTGAAGTCTGGTCGTAGATAATGTAACCAGTGGAGAAATGTCTCTTAAACTGCTAAGTGGCTTAGAAGAAAACCTCTTGGTTTGGTCTTCAATGTCAACAAAATACGTCAAACCTATTCCACATCCTTCCCATCTAAAACCTAAAATATTTTGTTCTGGAATTCCTCCCAGGAACCTGCATGTTTCATATTTTCAGGCTTCGTGGGGATTTTTATTCCATGGCTGATAGGGCACTCCCTGGAAACCCCACACTCAACTCTAACTTAAACAAACAACCTTCAGCGCTAATTCTCATTAGCAGAGTCTGCTGTGTGCTCCACTCAAATACTTACTCAGTCCTCCTGTTTCCCACAGTTCACTTTCTCCTAGGGGGTCGTGTAAGAACAGATCATAATATCTAAAGAAGTTTGGTATGAACAGAGGTATGAAAGAGAATAAACGCTTCCACGTACTTCACATGAAAAGTGGAGGACAGAGGTAATTGAACTGTTGCTAACACCATGTCATTTGTATTAAGGGGGGGGGAAAGTTTTGCTTAAGCCTGTTTCTTTAATGTTCTGAAAATCCTGAGGTATGCGGCATAATGTTCTTAAAATCACAGCTGGTTACTCTTTCCATCCAGCAACTCTCGTCGACGGAAAACTGGAGGGGAGTCCGGGGGGCTTCTCCCACGTTGCTCCGAGGAAACATCAAAGGAGACATTGACTCCCCATTGGCCTCGGACAACCCCC
>JAOVYW010000959.1:0-16895 GCA_025775045.1 Hiodon tergisus | reverse complement strand
ATATTCACTGAGCATTTTCAATGTTAATTGTAGAATTAATAGCAGATATTTCTGAATTACAAATGGTAAATTGAACTTTTGTTCTGTATGACAAAAAAGAAAAAAAAGAAAACTGAAATATGTTTCTTGCATAAGTATTCAACCGGTGTGCTGCTGAAGTTCCCAGTTTAGGAGAAACTACCTTACCATTAGTCTCCACTTGTGAACCATTCCATTTGCCATCACATTTTCTGGATAAAAACGCCACTGTTGAAGAATCATCGGTAAGGCTGTGAATCAGAGGCTAGTTCCTCATAATGTTCCATCTGAAAGTCTGGAATTAGTCAGAAAGCATGACAGGGACCTATCTGCGAAGGTTGTGTGGTAAAATAACACCAAGATAGCACTTTGAGTTTTGGCCAAAACACTCCATGAGTGGCACAATCCTTACACTGCCTATGCTTCCAAACACAACATACCTTCAGAGTGTGACGGTGGCAGCATCGTGCTGTGGGAATGCTTCTCAACAGCAGGGACTTGGCATATTGTTAAAATTGAAGAAAGAATGGGTGGAGCAAGATACAAGGGGAATATTGCAAAAGAACCTGCTTCAGTCAAAAACTGAAACTTGTGAGGAAATTCACCTTACGTCAAGACCATGGTTCTAAGCACGAGGCTAAAGCAACACTGGAAGCAGAACTGGCTTGTTCTGCTTCAGGAGCTAGTTGAGTGTACTGAATTGTCCACCTTTCACACGTCTCAAACCATGTTCTATCATTACCCTGTTATTCAGGTGAGCAAGGTGTGCTAAATACACAGATTCTGGTGGAGCGGATATTATAGTAGTCTATAAAAACGCTAACCTTATTATATCAAACACTCAAATATATTGTAAAAGAGCATGCTAACAAGCAGAGAGTTTGCCTGTAAATCTAATTGTCACTCGGTGAGGGGCACCAGTGCAGGGATGAACCCATGACCGAATACCGGCCAGAACACAGCTTTCGAGGCACAGCAAGGAGACTTAGTAGTCTTCAAAATAAGCATGAACTTTAATAATTCATTTCGTGGACCCAGGTACATGGAAAAACAAGAACAATGACTCCCCATGGCAAAACCTTAGTGACATGGCTATAAGGTAAACAAAAACTAAGTTGGGAGGTGCAAGACAAATGAAAACAAAGAATGAACGAAACAGTGCACATGAGTTAGTGGAATGTTAATTGATTAATTAGTTGATTGAAAAACGTGACGGAGTAACAGAAGAGGTGAATGTGAACCGTGAAACTAATGAAAATGTACCACTTCTACCAATACCTCACGCTACAGTCTTGAAACTCCCACCCTCCTAAGGCATTGTTTTCCACATGCTTGCTCATGCTGTTTTCTCTGTATTATTGATGCTTAGATTAGGTTGTGCTTGTTGTGTATACTTATTTTCCGTGTTTATGCATAGATTATGATGCTTTTGTGTAAGTTATGCATGGATTTCAAAGTGTTGCGTATACCAAGGGGATAAATGTATCTGCTGATTAAATAGAAAAGATTGTTGCAGGAGGAACAGAATGCTGTTAATTTAAATAGTTGTTTGAGTTTTTAGTGGAGCTTTCTCCCAAGTAGCTAAGCCAGTAAAGGCGCTCCCACCAAATACGGACTTGCTAACTTTGCCGGTCAGAATGTATAAAATGTATTTTGCTGATTGTGCGATGTCAGTTTGTACTTCTGGTCACAATCAGCAGGTTTGGGCGACTGGCTAAGATGCATTTGCTACAATTGGCAATTCAAAATTGTAGAGAAAACACATCCAAAAAAGAAAACAATGGATCAAAGTGTAGCCCCATGCTCTGTACAAGATTTTAAATGTTCCCTGAAAACTGTCTGGCCGTAAGCCACATATTCAGTCAGACTTCATAGGAATCTTATTTGTGTTTTGTAGTTGAATTATTTATTATTTCTTAGTAATTAAGAATGGGTGTAGATTACTAAGACAAAACTCAAACTATACAAAAAATACAGAATAAATATTGTACAAATAATCCGTAACAGTGCTCCATAGCATGCCTTGCTTGTGCAAACATGTCTAAGATGTGAAACACAACTGGTGTTGATCGAGTACTCTCTCTGTGTCTGTCTCTGTCTCTGTTGTGAACATAAATGATATCCTTAGCACCCTCCAGGCTGACTTTGCTCCGCCACCTCTCTCAATGAGTCCCGGCTGACCCCCAGGACAGAGCCTGAGCATCGTTCTGCAGACATCAAAGGAGCTGAGCCTGCTAAGGAAAAAGAGTCGACTGTCCCTTTTTGTATACAGCCTCTGTATTTCCTGCCCATTTCCAGCTTTCTGTCCAGGTGCACTCCTAAGTACTTGTTTGACTGGACCACATCGAAATTAGTGCCAAGAATGGAAACAGGAGTCAGGAGGATTTTGAAGGAGCTTGTATTGGAGGATCTATAGCGACAAGCCAAGATGCATTAAACAAAGAATTAAATAACAAGTATTTGTGTTCTTTGGTTATAATATATGGATTCTATGTTTCTCCCCATAGCCCCTTGCCTATTAAACACCAGTGGCCCTGGGAAATCAAATCATTTTAGAAATTTCACACTGTGTGCAAACCACAATTGGAACAATAAATATATCTTTTAATTACCTGTTGTCTCTATGTCCAGCACATTTTTCCTGCTTCTAACACATCAACTTTGAGGACAAAATGTCCACTTGCTGCCTAAGATATCCCACCCACTGACAGGTGCCATGATAACGAGATTATCAGTGTTATTCCCTTCACCTGTCAGTTGTCATAATGTTATGGCTGATCGGTGTATATATATGGATTCACTAATGTTTATGCACATTTTGTTAGTTTCAACAAAATTTTAACAAAATAATGTAAAACTGCTTTTAAGGTATTAAGTGAAAACCAGTTCAATTCTGAATGATATCTTCGTAGCCTCTGAAAACATGTCCTATAATGGGTTTTTCATTACAGGAAAATAAGCGGATTAACTTCACATGCAAAACGCATTGTCATCTGCAAAGTTCCAGTTATACAATGAAGTACTAATTAGTGACGCACTTTAGTTGAATAAAGTGTATTGTATTCAATGAATTTGCCCAATATCTCCGATTTATTTCCATTTTACCCTCAGCATAAATTAGGTCTGTGAATCTGCAAAGTGTTTTGAAAGAGGCTTTTACATTAATCATATTATGTGTGGCCTCTAAAATGTAAAACCTTCTTGACCCACTTTCTATAAAAATCCATTATCTTAAACTATCACAGTAATCCTGGCTTTGCGTTGCAGGGGAAAGGTGGAAGGGAAAATCAAGCACTAATAGATGGCAAATAAGATTAATCTATGATCTAAGTGCCGATTAAAATTGGACTTGCCCTTGAACAGACAGGTATAACCTTGAAATTTACATCCACTCAGATTCATCGATTATATCGGAAGTTGACCCATGAGGGCAAATGGCTAGACCTGGACCAAGCTAGATTTTTGCTCCACCCTACAAATCAAGGACCAAGAAGCTTCTGCCAAAAAAAGTGTTAAATTTCACCACATAAAATGCACAGCTGTCAAATGGCAATATTTCACAATCCTGTATATTTGTGTAGAGTTCCACACATTATTTCTTAACAAAGTCTTTTGATTTTAGTATCAAGTAAATAGATTACTGGTAAGTGGTGGTTAACCTGGGAAGATAAAGAGTTAATAATGCAGTTTGCTTATGGAATTTAATTCAATATCATTATTTATTCTTTATGCTAACCATATCGTCCTTTACAGCAAATTTTGCTGTATAGTAATCCTACTTTTCTTATTGAAGGAAATGTCTTTACATCCCATCCTGACACAAGCCACTTCAGAAACATTCTGTTTGTTAATGTGACATTGCCAGACAATTAATTATAATAACAAATGTACCTATTCCTATGATCAGGATTAAAATTTTTATTATGGTTTGTTTGCTTTCTGTCTGATCTATTGGCTCATTATTTTTGTTTCTATGCAAATAAAGGAATGGAGATTTTAAAAATATGTTTAATCTTTGCTAAATGACCTCCTGCTGCTGCTATATAAACAGAAATCTTACAAACCGGTGTTAGGGCTTGTCAGATTAAATCTCTGTGCTGTGCACTTTTTAAAACCTGAGTTATATTATAACTTATTAAAATATCTTTAATATAATTGATA
Source organism: Hiodon tergisus (assembly GCA_025775045.1). NCBI lineage: Eukaryota > Metazoa > Chordata > Actinopteri > Hiodontiformes > Hiodontidae > Hiodon > Hiodon tergisus. The sequence goes on along the minus strand of JAOVYW010000959.1, from coordinate 12,716 downwards.
TAAATTCAGATGGCTGTGCACAGGGATTTGTATTTTCCTTAGGAACACAAATGACAAATAAAGAGAGCTGGAATGGTGAGCTGAGGGAAAAGTAGGGCAAGTTGTCACAAAGACTGCAGGTACATTTATTACGGATAGGTGTAGTTAAAAAAACTCTGTTGACCTTTAACCCTTTTAGCCCGTGAGTATTTAACCCTTATGATCAGAACCACAGAAGCACACCAAAAAAACAAAAAACACACAAAAATAAGTACAGTCAGATGTTACTTTTATTGACATACCAGTGGACATTTATTTCATATATATATATATATATATATATGTGTGTGTGTGTGTGTGTGTGTGTGTGTGTGTGTGTGTGCCTTTTAAAAGTAAGATGAGGCCTAATAGGATAGATATGGGATGGATTTCAGTGTTTTCTATGTTAAAAGGCGAAGAGTCTGAAGTTATATATTGCTGAAAGAAGCTGGATCCAAAATTCATTTTTAGTTTCATATTATATTATGCTGAAATAGAAATAAGAATAACCAGAACTATAAAAACTGGACTGGAGTTACTGAATCATTTAGTCAATAAGTTATTTAGTAATATCTAACTCTAGTTATGTAAAGAGAAATATAAGAATGCAAAAAAACAATAAATAGTAAACAATCGTTACAGATGTGCTGTATAAAATATACTCGGATCATGTTATATCATTATCCATTTATCGGCCACAATGAACCAGAAATACTACAATTGTTTTGAAGTTTGTGACATTTAACACTGGCATAAATATAAAGTTGTTTTTCCTCTGCTAAGTTTTATTAAATGAAATAAATTGAGATATGTAAATTAGGAAGGTGAAAGACGAGAAAGGCATAAGGTTATAAACAAAGCTCGTTAAAAAAGATGGATGAGCTAGGTAATTGCTCAAATTGCTTACCCGGTAAAGTCATTAATATAACATTTGTTAGTTTTTTTTAACTACGAAACTTCATTAGGATAGTAGATTGCAACCTTGAAATAGCTCTCCTCTAAATATGGCAGAATTCCCCCCATTTGAATATCCCTAATGCTTCATTGGCTTGATAAACCCCATTCAAATGGCACAGCACCTGCTGAATTGAAAAAGGAAACCATTTAGCACTATTTATCAGATTATTTTAATACTCTGAGCTGAGCAATAGAACCACCAAAAAAAAAAACGCAGTTGAAGATTTTTCCAAGTGGAGGAAGGGAAGCCTGTTCGTGCTATGACTGTGGAATTCCAAATGAACAATATGCGTTTAAATAAAAAAATTACATTCATTTGTAGATGCCACAATACATGAAATAGCGCTGCCAAATACATAGTTTAAAAAAGAAACTTGTGCAACTAGTGCAACTTCTTAGGTAGCTATTGTATGTTAATAAATATGAATAATATCTAACTTAAAAACTAAAACTCAAGCAAACTAACTAACTTTACATGGTGGAATCTACTGTAAATACATATTTGACAAAGTACAAAACGATTCTTGCCAAGCAGGTGTGGGATACAAAGTAATATTATTAACTTTCCATAGCTGTGTTTGTTCTGTTAATGTTCTAAGACTCTAAGTGTAGAGTAGCTATCGCAATAAGCCAGCATTTTTATGAATGCACTGATTAAAAGTTTATTTAAAATTGCTGTCAGACAATTTGTAAAACATTAAATAAATTGACTTTACAGGAATGTATTTTCAGTAATTGTATTGATTGTGAATATATTTTAATAAATTAAGAAATACAACAAAATTCCCAAAATACCCCCAAACTTTTTTACATTAAAGGCCTTGAATGTCAACGGAGGCCATCCCTCATTTTGAAGGACAGAAAGCATGTTTGAAAGTGAATGGACGTAATAGGGGGTGTGTGGACACATTCATTTTTGTCTATGCGTGTGTGCGCATTTGCACAGAACTCAAGCAGGCTGCCTAACAGTTTCCTGTGATTGTAGACCACTGCCACAGAATTCTGTCCCTGACCACTGTTATTCTGTCAAGGGGCTGCTGTGTTTTCTTAAGGAGAGGAAGTTATTTCATTTCCAGCCTTTGTCTGGACCTAAATGTGAGCGGTGCTCTTTCAGCAATATTTGCTCGTTTTAACTCCCTTCTCCATCCCAACAACAATATACACCACAGTCCTGGCCAATAGCTAACATTGGGCTTAAAAAAATAGTCACTTCCTCAATTGGTTTAATTTTCCTGCCCAGATTCCCGGCAGCCATTTGTCCTCACCTCAGTGCATTCTTATCTCTAAATTCCCATTGGCTTCACAAATTGATGCCAGTAGCTTCAAGAGATGAGGCCCGGATGGGTGAGACAGTGCTTTGAAAAATGAGGGGAAGAAAATGCTGTCTATAATATAGTGCCCCTAATGAACATTTACTGGAGTAGAGCCCTATCCAAAAAACAGTATTTTAATGTTTAATCTCCCCTTTTTTATAAAAGCAGTGCCAAAGTGATCACATAGAAGAACTAAAGTGGCCTCCCTAGGCCACAAGACTTTGAAGTGCCAAAGTTTATGCAAATGATTATAATTTTTTTCTATAAAAAAATATTTTGTGGAAAGTATCGCAAACTTTTGTGGAAAGTATCCAGTATTTTAAAAACAATGCATCGTTGCCATGTCAAAAGTTTATTGATGTCATATTACATATCATGTATCACAGCAGTTCTCCTCAGAAGACTGATTCTGAAGAGGCTTAGTCATCCACATTTTTGTGATTGATTGATTGATTTTTTTTTTCTTTGGCGAGTGATTGGTCAACTTATTTTCCAGCGTGGATGGCTTCCAACTTGTTGCAAATATTCTGCACCATAACCAGAAAGATGCCTTCACTGCAGTATTTTTCTCTAAGCCTTCCCTCTGTTGCCCACTGCTAACGGGTACCCAAGACAGCCAACTTCCACTCCACTTGTCCAGCACCTTTGTACTGTTACCGCATCAGTCACATTGCTGAATAAGCAACGAAGACGAGGAGCATTTTAAATTCAGGGTTGTTGAACCACACAAATCAGGAGAAGGATACAACACTTATTCCTTGGGGATTACAGTGGGGCCAGGATTAAATTAAGGGATTCCACTGTCATCCATAACTCAATGATATCTTTGAAAAAGCTTCAGAGTACAATCGATCAAGAACATCCTGAATACTCCACAAAGCTAGCCTGTAGTACAAAAACATCTCAAGGCCTTCATGAAGTTCACAACAAAATTCACATGGTGAAGACTAAGCAAATTTAAGATGTTTTGGCAGCACTTTAGCTCATAGTGCATGTCTAACTAGGTAATTACCAAATAACTTCATGGTAACGGCACATATTTACTGGGTCATTTTCAGTCATTGTACCATTCTTCCATGGTAACTTCGGTTGTAATACCTAGGTAATTACACATAAATTGACATGATTTACAACAAAGATTACAATATGATGATAACTACATGATAATTAATACACGTAATTACTGCCTTTCTTTCTGCTTATCCCATCATAGGGAGCTTTACCTTGCCACAGTCACTCTGGCTTGCTTACAGGAGGGCTTAGACCAATGTTTTGGTAATTTGTGCACTTTAATTTGTAGCCTACTCAATTTTTAAGTACAATCTCTATAAAATTTTCACAGCAAGTGTATTAAATATTTTTTTTTTAATTGTGACTAGTTCAAATACCATCTAACAATTATTTAAGCTGTATGAATTACAAAATAATCAAACATGTTGCTGTCAGTACAAATTTAGATTTTAGAACAATATGTACACTACCAATGACAAGGGTTTTCGTGATTATCTGTTACACAAAATGGAACGTGAAGCAGAACATAATTTCCAGCCTTGCACAATTTCGGCATTGCAGACACCTTACACTTAGCTTGTGAGATCCACACATCAGGGCTTCTCACTCTCTCACACTCAGTCATAAATCCTCATCTAGTTTCAAGAACTTAAATTTAAAAAAAAATTTGGATAAAAATGCTGCTTTGCCTCGGATGTGTCAATCTTGTGGCTTCATACTCAATTAACTTTAATTCCTTAAATTTTTTAAAGCTTCTGCATCCCCTTGAGGAATGAACCAAATTAAAATCACAACTTAAATTTTTTGGGCACAATTAAATAATGGTTTATCATTTTGTTTTGGATAAAAATCTTGTTAGGTACATTAACCAATTGTGTGGCACTTAATAAGCATTTAGCAATAAGAAATGAAATAATTTCATCACACACAATTTATTTTTGTGAGAGAGAAGTGTATTTCATGAAAGGGCACTGAGGAGTTTACATTGAGGACGAATCATATGATATGAGACCGACTGTGAGATTCTCTTTTGTCCAAAAACATTGTCTGATTAGACCTAGGTGACAGTACTCGCCAGGCTGCAGGCACTCTGTCCTGTACTGATGTCTGCGGGCTTCCGAGAATTATCTATCCTATTGAGACTCTGTCTGTGCCCCGAGTTGCTAACAAATCTGTTTTGTTACGAACCAGAGGGGCTTGTTCAGGAAATCAAATCACCATTATGTGCAATAGTAGGGATTTGGATAATTCACCCTGTGGTATGAAAATGGTAGGTATGTTGATTATTAGAACACTGAGCTCCAAAGCCACACTTGGGGAGAGAAGTAATAACTGATAATAGTCTGTGTATTATGAATTTAGCCAGGGAATTGAAAAGCCAGGGAATTTAGAATTGAAACCAGGGAATATCTGCACTGAACGAGGCTACCCCAGATGAGTCCTTAAGCCACATATATCTGGGTGTGGTGATGGTGTAGCTACAATTTATGATTCGTAACTAGGTTTTGTGTCAAAACCTGAATAAATTTTTCTAGCTTTGAAGTACTTGTAGAAAAATGTTTGCTGGAAAAAGACAATGCCCCTCCAAACAACTGTCAGTTAGTAAATATTGTAAACATAAGTAAATATTTATAGACCACCTGGCCCATATGCAGAATTTTCTAAAGTTCTTTAGAATTATACTTTACTTTTGAAATTTAGTTAGGGCTTCCTTAGTAAATGACATATACCAAAGTTGGTGTTGATGATAGTTCATGAGAAGATTAATAAAGGTTGTATAAAGACTTATAAATTAAAAATTGTAGACTTTATTGATCTTTGAGGGGGGCTGTATTCCTCAGTAGAAGAAGGACTTATGCAATTTGATTTGGTGTTTCTAGGTCAGACAGGTCATAAGGGCTGCACAATCAAAGTTTGACTTTTTAAATGTTTGCTATGGCGCCACCATGAGTTTTAGTGGGTGCCATATTTATCATGGCCCTCTATTACCTTGGCAATTTCAGTAAAATTTATAAAAATCCATGCAATTTTTTTAGGTTCTTTTTATGTAAGTGCAAAAATAAACCTTGACAAAGGTATCCTGCAGCTTTGCTTCTTGAACCCTAATGAAACGGATTTGGAATACTCTATCCCCTGTGATTTCTCCATTCCATCAGGTTGTCAGTGGTTGTATAAAATATTCTGGAATTGCTTTAAAATAGGATGCAGGACAGGATGCATTTTCTTAATTTTGCTCCCCAATGCTGCACTGAAATTGCACGTATTTACATATGTGGAGGATCCCGCTGTTTCGAGACTCCCATCCATGAGACAGAGTAATTAATCATTCCCAAACACTCCTGCCGCGTAACGACCCCTGCCGTATACACTGTCAAAGAGAACGCAGGTGTGGATCAAGCAGCAGGCAAACTCCTCAAACCATTTCTGACTTTTTTTTATATATACACCACCACCAATAATGTTGCTTAACTTATTATTTCCCCTTTTTAACACCTTTAAACAACAGCCAAACACCTTTACCAACATTTATTTTTCTCAGGTATATACAACGCGTAACTGGTGATTCTGCACTGAGTGTATACAAAGCCACACTGGGGCAATCTTTCTGGTGCATTACAAAGGGGGTGACATGTCTAGAATCATTGAGGATATCTATAAAACTGACCTAACACTGAAAACCTGGTTGTAAGCAGATATTTACTTATAGATATTGATAAGGTGAAATCTCTTGAGCAGTGAAATAACAGTAGTTCCATAGTGGCCAGGAGAATGGCAGCCACGTTTCCTGCACTAACGGCTCCAAAAGGCTGACATGGATTGAAGACACCCAGCTAATTAACCTCTGATTGGCCAAGTACCTCAATATAAACAGGTAATAGAGGGCTTTCTGAGGGAAGGTAGTGCTCCACGTTGCTGTGCTTTTGAAGAGGTCTGGCATTTGTAATTATTTATATTTTTTTGTGGTTGGTTTTGGTTATGGTTTAGTTACGTTTAAGCTCTGCCATACCTCAGGGAGCGTTTGTTGTCGGAGATCCACCCTTATCAACCCCCTAATGGTATTCGCACCCTAAACTTAGCTTGTTTGTTCTCAGGGATGGACACCTGTGTGACTTCTATCCAGCGTTATAATGCTGCCTGTGATACATATGTATTGAGAGACCTGCTCTCAGAAGACTGATCACGAGGCTCTCTCATCGGGGGGTGCACGAGCAGCACTATGATTACATGTTTTCCCTCTCAGCTGCTGATGCCAAACTCATTAAAGAGCACTGGGACTGTTGATATGCATTCCACTATTGACAACTCCCAATTTATATCTACATCATAAAATTGGAAAGGTTTTATCCTTTTTCTTTTCTTGGTGCATCTTGGTGTTTGCTTTGAAACCGCATGAGCCTTGTGGCCATATTCTCCACTATTGATTCATGCTGTACTTGGTCTCAGCCCCTAGCACCTGATCCTTTGACTGCTTTGCCCTTTATGCAGCACTGGATTTAACCCAGGACGATGGAACACCACCAGCTCAGCTAAAAGCAAAGTCATTGTTATGACCCAGAGTGGCACGTCTAGGGTATGATGTGGTTCGCGACATAAAAATAAAATAACAAATGGGTAGACACGAGACAAGGTAGTTGAGGTCAAAAAGGGTGGTTTTTATTATAAATAATAATTAATCCAAACTCCACCTGCACTCAGTGAGGGGAGAAGGAAAACGGGCGGTGTCAAAGAAAACAACAACAAAATCTTCTAAAATCTTCTAATCTTCTATACAAAGGGGGGGGGGCTAATTAATCAAACAACAGAGTGTGGCACTTGCCCCTTACCTAATGTTATTAACATATAATTTACCTACGGGTAGAATGTAGACCCTAGGGGTATCTTACCTGTATCTTCTCCCCACAAAACAAGGAAACAATTAGGAAACACTGAATGACACAACTATAACAATAGCTTATCACAAACTCTTCAAAACAAACAACTTTCTCTTCTAGTTCTCAAATCAAATTCTCTCTCACCAGTTCTCAAGTCAAGCTCTCTCCACCCAATGCACCATGAACTCTCTTTTAAAATGGCCACACTCAACTGCAGACAAACGGATGATGAATTGATTGGATGACCAGAAGGCAGGAACAGATGGTCAAATGAAGACTGACAGTGTTTTGGACCATTCGTGGGGAACCTGAATTGTGAGGGATAGGGAAAGCAGAACACAGGACACAAAGGACATCAAAAGTACACACACTAAAGTGTGGGGATGTAACAACATAAGTGTCAGAGGTAGACAGAATTTTAACCCTCAAGTACTGAAGATCATCTGTGCACTACAAGAAATAATCCAGTTGCAATTATGTCATTGTCTTTGAGCATGATTAAGTCATTTGAATTGCTCATTCAGAAAATATTTTTGATTTCTTTATCCAAATATCTTAACAAATGTTTAAATGAACATAAATATTGTTTTTTTGCAAATTAAAAAGTAACTACTACATTGGGTATTTACACAACTCAGGATTTGTTTCAGTAGCTGGCTAATTGTCATAAAATGTCAGCATCTGCTGTGAGAAAGTGTTGTGGGTTTGCCTAGCCACTTCATTCAGATGTTGCTTATTGGAAACCAGTGGTTATATTTACTTCAAAGGAACATGCAAAAACATAGACAAGTTTATATATCATTAAATAATAAAATCAAGGTTGTAACTACACTGACAGTAGCTTAATCCCAGATTACGCAAAACAATAGTTTAATGCAGCCCAGAACTGAAAGGTTCTTTAGGTAAGCCTACATGTCATTTCCAAATTCTTTCCAAATCTACGAACAGCAGCCTGCCATCCCACTGGTAGTTTAAACCAGGTAGTGAGCGGTTTTCGGCTGACAGTATGTCAGTTGCATCTGCCTGGCCCATTCCACCTCGACCGTACAATGTTAAACACAGGACCATGTGGGCCTGTCGTTTAATTTTAAGCTGATGGATTTGCTTGTTTCAGCAAATTCAGTATGATTGCAGGTTAGCTGACTTACTGAAATACCGGCACGGTACAACATTTGTTCTAACTGAGAATGACTTTGGAAAGAACAACACGTTCCATGATTGTTATTTTAAAATTACGCCCAGCTTTTAGGGTAGGCAGCTTGCAGATTTGCTCAGTGGTAGGCTTACTATCTGAGAAATCACTTTTTATAAATATCAAAACTAATATCAGAACGAAAAACTGTACTTTCCAAAAGTTTTATAGAAGGCCTATTGATTGTTGATTGAGAAATGTTTGTAAAAAGTGTAGTAGATGTTAACACTTGTTGTCCAATGCTACCTATCTGTGGTTCTGCAAGTATATTGTACAGCAGTAGAAATGATTCCATGGTGAAAAAAGAAGATAAATTGAATTACTATAAGGAAATTAGAGATAAAGAAATAACTGAAGAAAGACATTCGAACAAAAAAAGCGGGCACTTATTGAGACTGCAGTCTAAAACAATTTAAAAAGCATGCCCACTGTGCCAAGGAAAATCCCCTCATCCAGGGAAACTCATCCCCCTCTGGTCAGCCAGATCGCACTAAAGTGGAGTGAGATATCAGCTTTGCTAACCTAAGGACTACTCTACTTATTTTTTTTTAAATTGGCTTGCAATACTACATAGGGTAAGTTTAATTAATTTAATTAATGATATTATATTTTATTAAATTAGTATGAATTATAATAATAAAAATTATTAGTAATTTGAATTAGTAACAAAGTATTGATTAATTAGATTATTTATGTATACAAGTTTTTTTTAATATATTTATTACATTTTTACATGTGAAAAACATTTCTGTGAATATATATTAATCCTACTAATTTAGGCAAACGTTCCTAGTCTTTTTTATAAATATGGTGATGAGGGCTTTGTAACATTTATTCCAAAGACATTTAATTAGCCACAGGCAAGCCATTTTTGTATGCTGATTTGGGCTAATGATATTTTAACTAGCAGAGCCTCCATTGATTCTGCAGGGTATTCCCTTCTCAAAATCTAATGAGAAAGGTGGGCTGTTCAACCCTGCTGGCAAGCTATTCAAGCACTGAGGGAGAGGGACACAAAACGTTTCAATACCAAAGCCTGTGATGGGTATTTTAGGCCTCCTTTTTGTAGCCTAAGTCCTTCAAATGAGTGAATATTGGGTGCTTAACTCAGCCCATCCTGTGTCCTTTTTATGCAGGGTGGCTAACAAGTAAGTGAGAGAAGCCGCCTACAAATTTGTTTTTTTTCTTCTGCTTAATCTTTTCTCTTTCCCTTTACAAGGATGAAGCAGCCTGATTGGGCCATTCTTAAAGTTGCACATGGAATCCCCTTAAGATGAATTTGCTCCTGTCTGGAATTGCCTAGCATGCTACAATAACTGGAATAAAAGTATTGTGACGATGCCCATGCTTTTAAATAAGCCACAGTGATTTTTTATGATGCATATTGTACACAATACATCTGCCATCCACAATCTATATATTGTGTCTTTCATGATGACAGACTGAACTTGACAGACTCTCATAAACTGCAAAGGCTTAAAGAATTGTGTTGGCACGCATACATGTTTTTTTTTTTTTTTTTTTTTCAGTTAGATTTTTCATTTTTCATTTGAAAACAGCCTGAATTAATTAAACTAAATTTAATGTGTTGCTATATCCTATTTGTTCAATTTAAATTTATGCTAAAAGATTTCGAAGAAATAACACTCATATTAACATTACATCCCTTTTTGGAATATGAGAGCTGGTGTAAAAAAAAAAACATTTTGGTTCCTCTGTAAGTTTGTATATGATTTTGCTAAATCACAAAGCAAAGAAATTGGTATTATATTTTAAAAAAGTGACACTGCACAAATGCATTGTTCGGACTTTGTAAAAATACTGGATAAAATAATTTTAGAGAAGAAGTTATTTATTTATTTATAGATAAAGCTCTATATATGAAGTCTGAACAGTGTATGATTCCATAGACATTGATTATGAGACAAAAGAGAGAGGCCAAGTGACATCTTTATTACATTTTTTCATTGCTAAATATGAATCTGAAGTCTTTAAGATCTGACTGTTACATTGTCCTGGTCTAGTGTGGGCTTCTTTCACAATACAAAAAATTAAAGACAATTGGACCGGTATGTGACTGCTGGGTCTATCTGTATGCATCCTGCCCTAGTAATGGACTGGCATCTTGTTGTGGGTGTACCCTGTCTTTCAAAACTTTTAAATTGATTTTGTTTATTTGCTGTAAGGGAAGCTAAAGGACTGTCAGCCTATTTGTTTTTAACCAACCAAATGGTAACAATTAAAAAGATGTAGCAAATGTCTGAGGTAAATACATATTCCTGTTATTCATTCTTCTTCATACTTGTTAAGAACAAAGAAAATATTGCCTATAAGTGCATTTATTTCCTCAAAATAGTCAATGCAATTCAAATTATTTATTCTGATATAGGTCACTTTCACAGAATCACAGATCTGGAGACCAAAGAGAAAAGGTAAATGAATATAGAGAAATGCTTTTCAATCCACATTCAATGTGTCTTCATGAAGCACTAATTAAGTTCAAATTATTTTGTTATCTCTGCTTTTTCTTTTTTACTGCCTCTGACTGCCACACTTTACATCGAGCATGAATTTGAGCTCAAAGGGAGCCAATCGTTTATTAGTAAGAAAGTAAAAACACTATAGATCAGAAATTTAGGATCAAACTGGCTAATGTTATGGAAATTTCAGCTATTTATTCTGTGTGAGTGGGCTCAGCCTAGTCAGAATGCTGGTTTGGTGCCCTGTTGTCTTTCAGGCAGTGGGGGGTGGCCAGCAGGAATACAAGCCCCTGGAGAACAGAGTGAGGTCATGTCAGGTGGAGATGGACACCATACTTTCCTGGGTTGTTTTCCTGTTTTTTTTTTTTTTTTTGCTTACCCTGGGTAATTTTTATTTCACAAGACAACACCCTCCAGCTCTCCAGATCCTGCCTAAGAACCTCTACGTCAGTGTGTTCATTCGTTCATTCAAGTGTGCCTGTACTTATGCCTGTGTGAGTTTAAATGTACCATGATTGTAAACAGCTCTCGCTGATAAAAGCTAAAGTAGTACAGTACGCACTGGTGCACAGTTGTGGTGTTCCCCAAGAAGTCCCAAGTGACGTTAAAATCCTAAATGCCTGGGTTCAGTAGTAACTATTTCCATGATAACTTGTTTTAACTGTTTTTTCTCTTTTTGAGAGCAAGTCATGATAGTAGGACATCTTACCTCATTCATCCGAAGGTAAACAAAAACTGCAAAAATCGCTTTTTATATATGCGCATACAGATGTGGCAAACATGAAAACAAACATGAAGTAATTCAAGATCAAATTTGCAACAGTGTTTCTTATTAATATGGGAAAAATAGTACGGTGAGTGCTAGCCTCGATGAACCTGTGACAGTTATCACAAATTTATAAACAAACAGACAAATCCCTGGTAGGGAGTCAGGTTTCCTCCTTACAGTCAGTTTCCGACTGCATGATGGCTGTTTGTTGTCTCCCTGCCAGAAATAGTGATCATTTAGGTTAGATGTGAAGTGACATTTAGAGATGTGGCCAAACCAAAGACAAGTATCATCTCCAGTGCATTCCTGGCAGCAAGAACCAAGAACAAACCACCCAAAATGAACCTCACTGCTTGCTTTAATCTGTATGTGTCTTCTATTATGACATTTTCCATATATTAAGACCTGGCTGAAATAATAAGCTTTGCAACCTCTCCTTGCCACATGTTGAATGCCGTTGTGTTGCCAAGTAGTTGTCTGCTGATTTTCAATGTACAGATGACCTTACGGAGTGGCCTAGTTCAGCCCCACTTTCTCTCACTTTTAAACAAGCAAGTGGCTGGTATGAATAGAAATGTGGAGGCAATTATTTCAGGCAACAATAACTCAAATTCTGTGACTTCTGACCGTGCAAAAGTATTGCCAGATTTGAGGCTACAATTGTGATACATAGACACACTTTTTTAGGCTCAGGATCTTAGTCAATTTTTGGTATGTTCTTTTGTTAAAAGGTTTTCTTGTGTGTCTTTGACAGTATTTACATTAGAAAAATCACCACATGCTTGGCTTCAAGGCCCAATACAAAAATACAAAAACGATGGCAGCACTGCACCCCCTGGTGGATTATATATATTTTTTTATTAAATACTAAATAGAAAAATAATTGCTGATGAACTTGCTGATGTTCACCTGTTTATCACCCTCAAATAGTACTTATATATGTCCTGCTCAATTGGCCCCAGGTTATTTTAAAACTGTTGCAGCAGAAGGATATCATGAAGACTCAAAGAGAGGGGTCTTTTTGGACAGGTATATTACAGATAATATTTTTTAATCAAGAAAGATTTGGCAATTGAGCATTTCACATATAGAGAATATTTTGAA
>JAOVYW010000954.1:0-11800 GCA_025775045.1 Hiodon tergisus | reverse complement strand
GAGAACCATAGAAACCACTGCCATGTGACCACGTCAATCTCAGCCACATAGAGAACCATAGAAACCACTGCCATGTGGCCACGGCACTTGAAGTTCTGACAACAGAACTGTGGCTTGGCAAGAGATGAATGTTTACTGCAAGTCTCATTAGCCAGTTATTTGTTCAGATTTTTTTGTGAAGACTTTAAGGAGACATTGTAATCTGTCACAGTAAATAGAATAGCAGAGTGTTTTTAATTCATCGCATCTGCCACGGTGATTCACTGTGACTAAAACCCAGGAAGAGAGAAGGGAACAAAACAAATAAGAAATAATTCTCAGAAGAAAATCACCCCAATTCATTAATATTTTTATTTCTATGTTCTTTTAAAATCTTCTTAAAATCTGCTGACTGGGCCTAGATTATACTAAGTGCATAACAAGGAAGGTAAATCTATTTCAAACATGCAACGTCCCACCATCATACCGACAGAACTAGGAAATATATCTGAGAAACCTGCAGCCTCTGGAATAAGACAGAGTTTAAATACACCCAAACTGCGTCTCAGCCCTGGAACATGACAGCCCTCCTTCGGTGAGGGAGTAGCCATCACATCCTCTATCAGTCCGGACTGTCACTACAGTGGGGTTTAACAGTGTAATAGAGCAGAGGCTGGAACGTAACAGAACATATAGAAGTAAAGTATAACACAGAGAGCATAAGACACAACCCCGTCATACCACTTATTGTGACTTCAACGAGGTGGCATCCTGACACGGTGTTTAAGATAGAGGAGCCTTTTCCATTTGTCATGCTGAAAGCACGACTCTGCCACAGGCTGATCAAAACCTGCCCTGATAACAGCACAAATGAAATATGACGGATGGGTAAGCACCCATTTCAACGCAACCAGGAGACAACCAAAATTTGCAGAAGCAATATTGGCCCTTTCTTTTCTGCAGAGCGTTTTTTTAAATGTACATCCGCTCTGCTGAGTAATTGGTACAGCTGGAGGCACAGCTTCAATCAGCTACAGCATAAAAGGCTGCAGGATTGTTTAGTCAGAGCCTGTACCTGAGGGGAAAGCGTTTTGGTGGTGGTTTGGAGCTCATTTGAGCAGAGGAGTGTGAGTGTTTTTGGAATTTTTGAGTATTTTGACCCAGTTTTGGTAGAGAACCAGATTTCTGATTTGACCCTGTTTGTATGAGAACCTGTTTGAGCTACTGAACTTAGGAACCTTGGTTTGACCCTGGCATTGGGTTGTCCCCCCCCCCCTTTTTTTTTTTACCTCTGCCCAATTATATTAAAAGTTTTAAAAGTGTTTTCTTTAAAAAACTGTCTCCCACTGGTGGTTTCATCAAACCTGCAGGTAACAACACATCCAACGCCCAGGGAGTTGTTACCATATATAACACATTCTGTAGGACTTTCGACTGATCAGTAAGAGCAAATTACAGCTGGGGGAATCTACAGAGGTTACCTACAGAGGTAAGTACAGACACTAGAGGTGGTTAAGGATGAGGCTTATCTGTCAACAACAGCCGACAACAGTTAGAACACCATGCTAAACACGGCAATCTGGGTTAGGTGAACCACAGACACGTAGATATGTTCAAAATACACTCCTGTCTCCAACTGTGAGACATTACTCTGCGAACTCTCGGAATTACACTTTTTGTTTTTGTTTTAACTCCTACTCCAAGGCTGCAAGGAGTTTGGTATTCGTTTCAAGGGGTTTAGATTCTGGAGGAAAGATTAAATCTGACTGATTTTCATACACCTGCCACCAGGCTAGATTTAATAATCACGGAAGAAAAACATAAAACAAACCATAAAACACATTCAACAACTCACAAAATATCCTATTTGAAGAAGCACATAAAACACTTATTTCCTTCTCATAACTTCTGAAATGACATAAGCGCAAAGGAAATGGCTTGATTCCATGTTTGCTCAGGATTTAGTCAGCCGCCGTTTCTTCTCTTAACATGCATGTTCAATCTCCTTTATGCTTTCACTGTGACAATATTTGGTTTCTCCTCTACAGAAGCCACAGGTGATCTTGAATTGTTCCTTCAGGGAACTCAATCAGCCATTTATTCCATCTCACAATGTCAGACTGGGAGCAGCATTAGTCACACAGAATGATTCAGGCAGATTGTGAAAAAGCACGAAAGCACTGTATTTATACACAATTCCTTTGGCCATAACCATAGACCCTCTTCCTCTACCAACCAGCCATCTGCAGACATAAATCCAACCATGTGTCAGCTGAACCGTTAACCTTACGCACACAAGCACATGCACACACACACACACACACACACACACACGCACACAAACAAGTCAACAAACTGGCATGTGCCCACGCACAAACGCACAGAAAAAGTGTGCTGATAGGAAGTGAGTGTTTTTCCCCTCTCAGCCTGGTGGCTATTACGCTCTCTTCCTTCACTGCGGTCATTACGCCATTATGGGTCACTCGGTTTTTCAACCACAACAGAAAACAAAGATGATACTGGAGTATCCAGCATCGGCAGTTTCATAAAAGCAGGTCATAATCATGGGGCCAGAGCAAGGCTCTGTTTACCAGTGAAGTCAGCAAACATGCTTCACCCATCCGTTCTGAAACACGAGACAAAGAGCAGATCCATAATGACGTAAAGAAGACGGCAACACTGAAGCTGGCGTTCCTTTAGCAGAACAGGCAACCATTTCACCACCGTTCCTGAAATGTCAGTGATTAAACGCAGGGCTTCGGTGTATATCACGTAAGCACGGTTGTTAAATCCCTGCTTTTCCATTCATTCACCGGAGACATATCCGTCTATTGGAGAACAGGCATGATTGCAGAAGCGTGACGGCTCACCTGCAAGAGGCACACCTGTCTGTTCCAGACATTAGCTCCAGTCAGAGAAGGAAGTGTAATTGAACAGCGAATGAAAGGAGGTCACGCTGAATAACCAAAAGTCTGGCGATATCTTCCAGGGCAGGGTGTTTTTGAAAATGTGTTAGTATAAGGCTGTGTGAGGTCGTGTTCCAGAACACATCTCTTTCTTGATTTTGGATTAGGGCTTGAATTTTCTTGGTGAAAAAAAAACCTTGCAGAAAGCAATTAAAAAGCACTGATAAGCGGGAGATAACGGGGGTGTTTTTTGTCGGGGAGGGGGGTGGTATTAGACGTAAACCTCATTTTGTTTAAAGAGACTGACTTGAGAACAGGGGGGAAAATGAAATGTTTATGGCCCATAGCTTTTATTGATATCACAGTTCTCAGACCCGAGCTGCTGACGCCCCTTTCTCACCAATCCAGCCTGCTCAGAAACTAATTATCTCGCTTCATTCTGCTCTCTTCACAAACCTAACCGATGTTTAACCGGGGCCAGACCAACATAAAAGTATGCTTTTTCAACTTTCCATTCCACGATAATAGAACCTCCAAAGAGGATGAGAATGTATTTCCAGGTGACAGACATGTTTACGTCAAGCTTGATTTATTGGGGAGAATAGTGCTTTTTTCTAACGCTAATACGCCTAAAATAGTCGCGAATAGAAACCTTCCTTGAGGAATGATGTTTGCATTAAAGCTTAATTAATAAACGAACAAACTAAGTCTCTTACCATGTTTTAATTGGTGTATTACTTGGTCTGTGACAATAATGGGACGTATCAGGCCAAGGGCCAGTGCTGCTCCAACCACATGTTTTATCAATCTCAGTCAATTGACCAAGTGACTCTGCTGAGCAGAACTCACACTGAGTCTCCTGGCTTAGCAGTCTTCGCCTCTGATTCAGTCAGAGTTTGACAGCTGGGGTGACCCTCGTGCCGTTCTATGGCCACTCGTCCCACACAAGCGAATGACCCCCTGGTGCGCTGCCTCTCCCCGGAACAGTCACGCTGACTCCAGCCATATTACCTCCCACAGATTCACGATTCATTTGGAGAAGACGCCTACTTCAAGCTGATTCTAATGCTACATGAAATACATGAAATATAAACACGCTTGGGCGCTGGCATTTGTGTGTGTGTGTGTGTGTGTGTGTGTGTGTGTGTGTGTGTGTGTAGGCATCACAGGCCAATAGTTAGTAAGTTAGGGTTAGGGATTGGCCTGTTGTGACTGGTACTATAGGTGCACTCAGTGATGGAATTTCTCTGGACAGTGCTGAACATATGGATATGAAAGGAACTCACTCACCTGCTCCAGTTTCCAGTGGAACTCAGCAGGCCTGAAAGTGTCCACCTGGGTGAAGTCTCTCCTCAAGAGGAAGACCAGCCGACAGTTGTGCACATACAGAGCGTAGTGATGCCTGTTCATCTCTAAGCGTTGAACAGAGGAGAAGACTTCAGAATACACGAAGCCAATGTAAAATGTTTATCAGCATTACTTAGTATTACTTAGTATCATACTTAGTAGTAGGAACCCTCTGACTCGCAGACACATTTCTGCGTTTATTGGAAACCTTAATGCAGGGTTTACTGTGTCTGCAGCTCAGTGACCTTTCAAAACCACATTTCTCAGACGAATTGTCTGCGTTTTCTTATAACTCAATACTGAGAATTGCTTTGTCCCCGCCAATCTTGTTTTCTATCTAAGGATTAAATTTGTCTTTGATTTGCTTTGATGCCTGTGAAAGATATGCCGGTTAATATCTTCAGGGCTGCCTTCTCTAATCACAGCTATTTGAAGCCCCCTAAGCAAAAGTCTATAATCACGTGAATACGCTTAAATAGAAAAAACGATTCATCTCCAGCTCAGTATCCTTGGATGTAAAACGCTGTAATGAGGAATGTCACTGAGGTTTAACAGGAGGAATATCCCATCTGCAGAAATGCTCAGGAGCTCGCAGGACTCAGCTCATTCTAATTTGGAATCTGTGACACGTACAGAGCCAATCCTTTTGGAAGACTTTAAGAACTCTGGACTTTTGCTTGTGTCTGTCTTGCTTATGTAGTAACAGGATTAAGTGTGGCAACCCTGCAGATTTTCAGATTCTCTCGAAAACCTGTTGTCTTAAAAGCCTAATACCTTAAATAGATCCTGAACAGATTTAAACAGTGGGTCTTAAACTGTTCATTTATGCTTCAAAAAACAAAAGTCAAATAGATTATAATTATTCATTTTGCTTGGTGTGGGATCTTTAAGTGTTTTTAATATTATCCTGCAGTCTTGCTTGGGCCCAGCATTTTTAAATGACCCGCTAAGCACTCAGGGATTGATGTTGACACAAAGTGCAGGTGGTGGCAATTTCAAAGGCTGCTTCAGGTTCACGTTTCCATGGTGGAGATATTTTTTACTTTATTTTGTTTTTTGTTTTTTTTAGGATAAATTAACATTTTTAGCCTAACGTGTAAACCAGTACAGCATTTTTTTTAAAGCATATGGTTACCTCAGGTTATGTGTACTTTAGGTTACGAATTCATCAAATTCATTTTATGCTTGGATGAAAGGAAGCTGGGAATAAAATCCGCTCTCTACACTCAAGGTGCCTACACTAATGTAAAATTTTATAGCACCCTGCCATAAATGTTTCACGTGAGGTACCGGACATAATTATTCTGCTGTGCAAGTGATTTTATCCTTTATTGCTGTTTTCTTTTCTGGGCTGTAGCTTCCTATCCAGTATGCCACAGTTCATATCATAAGGTTACAGCAGCAGAACGGCCTGGGTGTTAAACCCACAAACCTCCGGCACAGCACAACAGAAGCACAAGTCTTCTCACCGGTTTTGTCAGAGTTGCAAAGCAGTGTCTCTTTCTCAGCCCGCAGACCGGGGCTCGGCCCGTGCTTCATCCAGGTGGCGATGGTGAACTGGTCGGTCAGATTCTGGGGCACCACCCGGTCTGGGATCTTGGCGGCCTGGCGCCCATCAAAGTGGAAGATGAGATCACTGTCCCGGCCACTGTCAGTAACAAGGGAGGCCGTCCAGTTGGTGGAGGCACTGGGGGCTGGGAGCAGGTCTGTGCTTCCAGATGATGCCCCTGGGGAAATCACAATGTTTTCTCAAGACGTAGTTTCCAGTGGACATACATTTATGACATTGTTTAAAATTTGGCTTAAATATTTAACACCTACTATGCACTTGCTTTCAGCGTGCTATGCAAAACTGAGCGGAATACAGAAAAGCATTACTCCTCTACTACCCACTCAGTTCATTAACCCAATTATCTCCCCATCGCGTGAACATATTCTTATGTCGGTTAGCTATTTTCAATTTTTCAAATGTTCAATTATAAACCTAGCGTTATTTATGGGGGTAGAAATGTATCGACTTAATTAGATCTCTTGGTTTAGCAATAAAATGTTCAAGGAAACAATTTTGCATAGTGTTTTGTGGTCTTTGTAAATTAAATTGATTTCACTTAGAAAAATCAATGATATTATTTTATCATGTATTAGATAGGAGTTATGGAGCTCTGATAGGCTCTTTAATGGTAAACCTCGCATGAAAAATAAATAGGAAAAGGCTTATGCATTTAGATGAAGACCTCAAGAGAAATGCAGGGCCATTACTTCAATACATTAAGATTTCGCATCACTTCATTAGATTATCTATAATAGTGCTATGTTGCATATTTAGCATTAACACTGGAAGACTCTACAATTATTCACTTAGGAAACTGGTTCTTGGTGAAGCACTCAAGCCTTCAATCTGACAGAAGATTTGTACTTCGGCCAAAAGTTTGCAATTGACTGATTGCATTTTTGAAGAGACTGCATCTGGTCCTCTGTGCTGTTGATTTTATAGTATTGTGCCAAAAGACCAGATGACATTCAGATCAAAAAGCCACACGCAGAGAAAACAAACTCACAGATGGCCCCTCTCATCAGACACTGCTGTAGAAAACCTGCACACTCAATCCCACTTGAGACTTCAAGCCTCAAATCTCGAAACCGGGGAGCACAGATACTCTGCAAGGTTTGCTTGGAAAATAAAGCAGCTTCTTGTACGTATTCTTGTGATTCTTAGCTTGCAGTCCTCATATTGAAACGTGTCCTGCTAAATATAAAGTGAACGATATGCCCAAATGCGTGAGAAAATGAATTGATTTTGATTTGTCTAAAATATAAAAATATATAATAAAAAAAACAAAAAAAAATGTATCACAATTTTGACACTATTTATGATAATTAACTGGATAGGACCACTATTCTGGATGGAAATACCGCAGAGTTTCTGCAGGGACTTCTCGGAGTAGGTCTCGCGGTCGCAGCCCTTTCCGATGTGGCTTGTCTGCAGCTCCACTGTAGCTCTCACTGAGGAGAGAGGGCTGTCGCAGGTCTCCAGGTGCATCTTGGGGAACAGCTGCTTGCTCCCTGTTCCCGGCTCGTAGTCCACTCGTTTGTTCCAGCCTGGAGGGTCACAGTAAACCAGTTTCGGTCGCGCGGGGTTCACGTGCACAGGTGCCTGCTTAAGCATCCGAGGACACAGGTTTGGATTGGCAGCACTAAGACGACGAAAGCGAATAGGAAACCACCGATATCATAGCACGGCAACAGTGCAGTACACATGAAGAAGAAAAAAACTTTCAGCGGCCAATGATGCAATGTAAATCCCACACAAAAAGACCAGTCTATTACACTAAGTTTTAACAGGAAAACTACCTCTCTGCAGCAAAGACTAAAAGCAAACATGTTTAAGTTGTTAAATTGCTCGTCTGTTATAATAGGTCAATCATGATCTTTGGAACATGTGTCGTTTTTGAACTGGAGGGAGCGACAAACACTTTACACTTTACCTAACTTACCAAACGCTGCTATTCGAATTGTAAAAAGCCAGACAGTAGTAATTTGTAGTAATCAGACAGCTATAAATTCTGTTGAGCATGCAAGGCCCAGTGGTTTTACAGCGCCATTCCGCATTGTATTTCTCCCCGTGCTGAACACCAGCCCTGTTCTCTTTCCTTCCCCTGTTGCTTCCTAAAGGGCATAATTTGTGCCATTTATTCCACTTTGAATTTTAAAGTCATCGGTGATGCATGTTCGGTCACGAGCGAACGGCGACCGTGCTTCCCAGCGGTCTGCCCCCATCCGATCCAGAGCGTTCCCGGCGCACTCTGGATTCATCCGGCATGTTGGTCTCGTAGTCCTGCAGAGAAACACTTTGTGGCAGAGCATTCCATTTGTTGCCCTGCTAAATAATTTAAGTTCTATTTATGAGACACGGCAGGGTGCTGTTTTCTTATCCCAGTCATTTCATAACTGCTGCTGCTGCCGATGGTGCTCCGCCACGCTTTACACTTCCGAAGGGCTCGTGGGAACGGGGCGTTCGCATTTTCTGAGAACTCTGTGGCTCTCCTGGCACAATCCACAGCCATAATATCACTCTGGTGGGGAAGGGTAATTATTGCTGGGAAGGTAAGTTAAAAGCGGAATAATATATTTGGCCAAACTTACAGGTCCGTCATCCCAAAAGCTCGAATGTCTTTCCCCTTCGTGATCCCAGCGGGTCTCTTTTATGGTGCTGCAACCCTTGCTCCAGGGTATTGAAACTCCCTTAACCAATTACTTTGGCTGTATTTTATTTGGTAACACGTATATACACATTTAAAAAAAAATTGTTTTTTATCAGGCTTATTTATATCACTATGGCAGCCAATCTGAGGGAAGGCAAGAAAACCCCCAGCCCCAGAGGTCCGATCCTTACGCAACGCTACTCCATGTTGTTCTTTTCAGGCCATCCCGCCTTGATTCCTCATGGCCAAATTGATTTGTTCGGAGCTGCTCCTTCCGGGACCTTTATGGGTACAGGGTGCACAGGGGCGCTGGGTGCCTTCCAGTGCAGGGTTAAGAAGATGTGCTCTAGCTGGCGACAGTGTCTGGTTTGTTCTCTTTATCAGTGACCGGTGTCACTGGGTCGAACTGATGGAGATGTGTTTCTGCGCTATGCAATCTGTATTCAGGGACGTGTTACTGGGTTTGCTGAAGAAAAAAACTAAATAATAACAAATCCATTTCCCATCAGGATAAAGAGTTGGCACCACAACATCGGTTTATTTGCTCTGCAGGTCCAGAACAATCAGAAGTATTTCAGAGAGTATTTCACACCGAATGTCGCTGGCAGATATTGAACTAAGAGCAAAGGGGAAATTATCTTTCGGTTATTCAAAGAAACGTTCTTGATAAAGGTCACGTGATGTCGAAACATAAACTCTTCACATATCCATATAAAAACGTGAGTCACAAGCTTAGTGTTTCATTCATTGCCATACCTAAAAGTAGGCCATGTTATCGTGAGGAGGCTAGGTGCTCAGGAGTTTTTCTCCTCTACAAGAACAGGAACAGTCGCAACATCGTCTTTTGCAAAGGATCTTTCAACAGGCTTGAGCATAAATTGTTGGACTAACTTATCTCAGGCAAGACTACGCAGTGGTGTGAAGAGGCTTTGGCTCCGTGATCTGGGTACATCAGCTCCATTGTGTGGAAGTGCTTAGAGGGTCTGAGCAGATAGCTTCAGAAGGCAGAACAGATAACGTTGCATCTTCCGCTGCACACAGGTACCGCTTCGAGAGGCCGGCCCTCAGCAGGACTCGGAGCCAGCAGAAGGAAATTCCCATCTCTGACTGACGGAATGCAGTGAGCGAGGTATTCAGAGGTACCAGGCCAGATATCTAATCTTTTACAATTTTTATTTCATTTATTTATTTATTTTACCTCCACCTTGTTCCCTGTGGTGATAGAATGCAACACGTGGTCACATGTTCCTGTTTACTTCCTTGGTCAACCTTGGTTCTTCATTGGCTGGCGAGCAGATTAAAAAATTAAAAAATAATAATAATATTGAAGTTTAAATCTTATCTCAGACAGATGGCTGGCTGTTTTCCTTTCGTCTTAAAAGGGCAACCTGAGTAATCAGAAGTGTGTTCGTGTGTGTGTAGGGGTGGGGGGGGCTCTAAGCGCGTTGGCAGAGATGATTGCTGACAGGCCTTATCACTCTCGGGAATCAGAATGGAACAGTGAAAAGCGTCTGCAGTGAAGATTGCTCCAGGAAGCACACGTCGGTCCCAAGGACAACAGACATGGTGTATGGTAGCGCGAGCCCGATGATGGGAAACTGATTTCTATTTCATTTTTCTTCTCCCCCTTATCTGAAATGAATTTATTTCTGATCAGTCCTTTCGATCAAACTGACTTTTAAAAGCTTTCTGAAAAGTAGGCAGGAGAGAAAAAAATAACACTCTGCCTACCAATTTCTTTAAACACGAAAGGTGTTTCTGAAAGCCCATTAAGTGTTTGGACGTCTATTAAGATCAATAAAAATAAACACCGTAAAATAAATACTTATATATAACAGACGCATTTGTGTTACCACAAGACAAGCCCATATTTGTAGTTTGATACAGCTCTACTTGCATTCAGTATTTTCAATCTACATTAGCAATGAATGAATGACAGGCACAGGATGTTTTCTAAATCAAGTAAAACGACCCACAGAGAGGTACTTTTAATTTCTGGGAGGTTTCTGGGTCAGCGGCAGGGAAGGTGTCGTCACAGTCAGAGCACCGACGCTCGCACCCCAACGATGTGCGAAGACGGAGTGCTCAGGCAGAGGGAGGAGAGATTGAGTGCCAGGAGAACCATAACGAGGTTGTGGCCCGGGGGTTTGTTGGCTCCAGCCGTTTCGCTTTAACATCTCTCTTTTGTTTCTCGTATTAACTTCTGAGAAATAATTTCCCCATGTTATTCTTTCTGTGCACTAGTCAGCTTGACGGCTTGTTTCACGGCACGTTCGAGCCAAATTCGCCAAATCAAAAGAGCCGGGCTGAGATACCGAGTGTCCCCCACCAGGAACGCCATAAAAAGGTGACAGCGGGTACGAGGGCCAGGCGTCCGCGACTTTTTTCGTCGCAGCGCTGCACCTGGGCCATCGGAGACGAGGACACACTTGCTGTGACTAAGAGAGCCAGCCCCGGACACACTCCAGCAGAGCTGTCACGCATTGATGCCGGCGCGTGGCATTAGTGGTACGTGACCCACCCGCTCTTTATCTTTGCTGGATGACATTTACGCTCCCCGTATCTGCACCGTCCATAAAGAGGGCTGCCCTTTGCAGGCAGTGCCAGCCACTCTCCTGGTAATGACATGTCTAAATCCTCATTTGTAAAAAAAAAAAAAAAAAAAAAACTTTATATATATATATATATAAATAATAAATAAATAAATAAATTAATAAAAGCGCTGGTTGGCTTCAAAGGGGAGATTAACTCTCAGCCGTTGGAAAGATATTAATGCAATTTCATACACAACAATGAGCCACATTTTCATCTTCGATATTCACTCTCGCACATCTATTTTGCTTTGACACGACACACACATCCATCCTGGTGACTGAGCTGCGTCCGTGGCTCTAAGCTCAGAAACTCATGTTGGGCTTTTTGAATGCGGAACAAAGAGGTACAAACCTTCCTGATAGTGCTCGCATAGGTTTTAAATACATTACATTGTGGATTTATACATACATATGCATGCTTAGATTTTTTCTAGCAACTGACAACTGCAACAAAAGTAAAACCAAGCAGTCTGTTACCTGTTAACCGGGGGAATTCTTTGTGTACAGACACGGAATGGTAACCATTTCTTTACAACAAAGTGGGATGCCAGACCATGGCCAAAAGCCCTGAACAGTGCTATGGTTTGCATCTGCATATGATTCACCTATCACACCTGCCTAGACTACGCTTCTGGAAGGCTGAACTACACTATTTCAGTCACTCTGTCTGGAGCCCAGGGCATGAAGGGGGTCTGCTGCTCCTCACAAAGTGGGATTTGACATAATGTGCTTCTGGATATTAGGAAAAATATATACATATCTAGATATTTTT
>JAOVYW010000952.1:0-16900 GCA_025775045.1 Hiodon tergisus | reverse complement strand
AGTGTGTGTGCCCGCAAAAATTCTGTGACACGATAATGTTAAATGGTGTAGTTGTATAAGACGTTTTACATGGTACATGACATGAGGTGATTTATATTACACGAGATCCATGCAAAATTCTGCGCTTTGCTTTGGCGAGTAGCTTTACATTGTGTTGTGTTGTCCAGTGATACAGTAATGTTTACCATGATGTATTATTAGTTCAATGCGAAATACTCCCATGTCCATCTAAACACCTCCTCCATTCAGTTAGATCTGCAGTAGCTCGTGGTCTAAGTGGTAAGTGTTGGGACGCATTGCTACTAATAATAATACCGTAGTTTAAATAATGTAGAACCGTAATATTTGACCTGAAAATTTTTAGCTGGCTAGCTAGCTAACAAATGCTCAGAATTTTGGACCTGGCTGTTAATAAACAGGCGGTCTATGTAGACTAATTAAGGATCTTCATGATATAATATCCTGGTTCTTTCATTTCTCAGTTTGCGTTCTTTTTCAGCTCTTGTCGTTACGTAAAGCTTGATATAGATATAATCTTTATGCTGATCTCTCCCCTTTAAAGGCAGGTGTCAGAGGTAATGGCCTGTGTGTGGTCAGAGATCCAGTCCATGTTGCCACTCACTGAGGCTGACTTCCCCCTTCAGTTCAGCGAGAAGGTGGAGCCCAGCGTGCTGTGGATGCTGAAGCAGGGCCGGCGGCAGTTGTATGGCGGAGGAGTAGCCTCTTGCC
This sequence comes from Hiodon tergisus, assembly GCA_025775045.1. Lineage (NCBI taxonomy): Eukaryota > Metazoa > Chordata > Actinopteri > Hiodontiformes > Hiodontidae > Hiodon > Hiodon tergisus. The sequence goes on along the minus strand of JAOVYW010000952.1, from coordinate 16,171 downwards.
TGGGGCAGACTGCCCAGGTCATCCTGGACTTCTCCTGGGAGAAGCTTAACACTGGGACCTGGCGGGATGTGGACAAGGAGTGGAGACGGGTATACTCGTATGGCTGCCTGTTTAAGGTAGCCAGCTTGTGTCACCAGGAGCCTTCAGAAGACAGAATTCAAGAGGCCATAAAGACATGTGACATGGGCCTGCTGATGGGAGCAGCCATCATGGAAAACAAATTGCAGACTCTTGTGGGGATGCTGCAGCTCAGAGTTAAAAAGAGACATTCAGAACAGGAGGATCCTTCTGAAGAACCCATTGTAAAGGTGGATTTTACTGCTGATTTTAGTTACCGTATTTTCTATGATTCATAACCAGGGGATGTCTTGCATAGTATGGAATTATCTGCAAACCAAAGTAATACTTTTACTTACAACTTTCTTTGTAACAGAGGGCAAAGGGAGGCTGTGTTTTTGTACCTGAAGTGAATCTGAAAATGGCCATTCCCAGGATAAAGTGTCCAGCACTGGAATGCTTCAGATCAGACTTTCTTACACCTCAAATGCCGGTTGTATTAGAGGGTACTATAGATCACTGGCCTGCGTTTTTGGACCACAAGTGGAGGTAATGTTATTCTTTTGTGCACCACTTTTATTTCTTAAGACCTCTGTCTGGCCACTGTATTAAAAAAAAAAAAAAATTTTTTCAGTCCCTCTGAAACTGGGGGTTTTTGTAAGTAAAATGTATTGAATGTATTTTTATGCATATGATGTTATTTTGACAAGTTTTCTGTTCTCTCCCCTTAAGCATAGACTACCTGCGAAGAGTAGCAGGCTGTCGAACTGTGCCCGTTGAACTGGGTTCCAGGTACACTGATGAAGAGTGGTCACAGACACTTCTCACAGTCAATGAATTCATAGACCATTACATAGAAAAAAAAGTAATAACTGTTTTTTTATGTCATTTTCATTACATAATTTTTTGTTGAAGTGATTTTCAGCTTTTCAAATGTATATAATTCTCACATAGGAGGAGGACAGCTGTTTGGGATACCTGGCCCAGCATCAGCTCTTTGATCAGGTCTGAAATTGGCTCTATTCCTCATTTACCTAATAGTAAGACATCCTTTGCATGCACATTGTATTTTTTTTGCTGATGCAGCTTTGGTAGGCCGACAGTATTGCAACACTGTTACTTATATTGAATCCTCCAATTTAGACTATGTCCCCAGCTAACTTAATTGGAATTACAAATGGTCATATTCACAAAGTCTGCTCACGGCATAATAAAACTTCCTGGATTCAAGGTACCCGAGCTGAAAGAGGACATCCGAATCCCTGACTACTGTTGCCTTGGTGAGGGAGATGAAGACGACATCACCATCAACGCCTGGTTTGGGCCTGCTGGCACAATCTCTCCCCTACACCAGGATCCCCAGCAAAATTTCCTGGCTCAGGTCAGTGTGACACAGATCTGTTCAGAAGAAATGAAACTGTCTGCAGTTCTTCCCATTTCCTTACAGCCAGCACACTCCTTTGTACCACAGGTGGTTGGAAGAAAGTACATCCGCCTCTACTCCCCAGAGGAGAGCATGAAACTGTACCCCCACCAGTCCCAACTTCTGCACAATACTAGCCAGGTACTCTTTTCTCCTTAGACTCTTTGATCTACCAGAGCTGTATATGGTGAATTAGAAAACCATTAGTTCCCAGCGTAGGACAACAATATGTGGGTAAAAATGAAGGGAAGCAAACCACACCGCAGGAATGTTTAATAAGTTGAGCTCACAGTTTCACCTTTAGGAAATGGTCATTTTATATTACGGAATGGTATACCCTCAGTGGCCAGTTTATTAAGTACACCCACCTAGTACTGGGTCAGACCCTCCGTTGCCTCTAGAACAGCTCAAATTCGTCAGGGCAATGATTCTACAAGGCTTTGAGAACGCCATGGTCCATGCTGTCACATAAGGATCAACCAGTCGCTACGGATTGTACAGCAGTACATTCATGCTGTTCACAGCCAGTTGCATCTTATCCCAAAGATTCTGAGTTGAGGCCTGGGGACTGCGCCGGTAATTTGAACTTGCTGTCCTGGAACCATTCTGAGCTAATATATGCTTTGTGACATGGCGCGTTATCATGCTGGAAGTATCCATGTGATGAAAGGTAAACTAGCCATGTAGGAATGCACCTGGTCAGCAACAATGTTAAGATGCGCTGTGGTGTACAAACGTCGCTCAGTTGCTGTCAAGGGACCAACGTGTGCCAAGAATACATTCTCCACACCACTGGATGTTTGTCGCGACATTCTCTATAAACCGTAGACACTGCTGTGCATGCAAAGCCCAGGAGGGTGGACGTTTCTGAAATTCTGAAACCAGCTAAATTTGTTTTGCCCATTCTAACATTCAATCAAACAGTATGTAGGAAGCCACAGCTGCATGACTCACTGTTTGAGATTTATTTTCATGAATGGGGTGGTGTGCCTAATAAACTGGCCACGGTGTGTGGGCAATTGTTTTTGTGACCATTTTTAAGCTTAAATGACAATATCAAAATCAGATAATGTGCCTTTCCCCTTTCAGGTTAGTGAATTGATTAAAATAATTCAACATCTTGTGTAAAAGTGCATATTTGATTCCTATGTATTCAATCAATGTATTACACAATGCAGCTAAGAACTAGCCTGCAGTTCTCTGTCATTTTCAAAGACGATCTATTTACGCTGATCAGTGATCATTTGATGCTGATCAGCACTTTTGCTCTGAGCTCAGGTGGAGGTGGAGTCCCCCGACTTGGTGCTGTTCCCAGACTTTGCAAAGGCTCGGTACCAGGAGTGCGTGCTGCAGCCCGGCGACGTCCTGTTCATCCCGGTCCAGTATTGGCACTATGTTCGCTCTCTGGAGCTCAGCTTCTCCGTCAGCTTCTGGTGGTCGTGACGAGCGAGCGACTGCCGTATCCGGGGGGAGGTCTCTCAAGGTCTTCCTGCGTTTCTTTTTTTTTTTGGAGTTAAGCTCATATGCTCGTATGCAATGTTTAAATGAGCAACACGTTCCCATTAAACAAAACAGGGAAAATACACAAAGCCAATTACCAAAAAAGGCTCCACTGTTGCTCGAATTCCATGTAGTTCAGTATTTCACTTGATTAGAGCCTTGTTGTACCTAATTAGATACTGCATCAAACAAAGGATGTTTGATTTGAGCCAACGTTTTTATAATTTAATTCTTACAGAGTGTGCAAAGGGTGAGACTAATGATAATGTGAAATTGGCTAGAACTGTGGTTTGTAGATTTAGGTTGTAATAAATGTGAAAAATGACAATAATGCTTTCGGTCAAAATGGTTTATACACATTTGTTTTTGTACTGGATGAAAGTAATGAAATTCTGATATTGAGGCTTTTGAAGTTTTAGATTCAAGTTCATTGTATGGTGCTTTTTCTATAGACAAAATAGTCCACAGTGTTTGTAATTGTCATTAGATCAGTTCCTTATTTAACAATTTTAACATCACCTTGGTCAACCCCTGTTGCAGCAGTTAGCCTTGTTATATTGGTTAAGAAAAATATTAATATTCCCCAAAAATGTCCGCTCGTCAGCTGTTGCACTTCCTTAACACTTGCTCTGGAAACTGAGCTTAAGGTGTACTTCCTGAACACTCCCTCTGGACACTGAGCTTATGGTGTACTTCCTGAACACTTCCTCTGGAAACTGAGCTTAAGCTGTACTTAAGCTAACAAGCTCACCAAAATACAGACCAGGAATAGTTATGGCCAAATAAAATTATACAGATAAAGCACTACCCAAGGAAGTGGTTAGTTTCCAGTTGTTCCAAGAAATCAATGAACCATGGATGGAATGAAGCAAGTGTGCGAGTTGTTTAATTACCGCATGAAATGTAAATGAATATCACGGTTACAAACTTTAATAAGGCCCGCTTCACCTAATTAAAAAATTTGTTCCTTATTATTCCTGCATGTATTTCATTGCTGATAGTTATTTACATATTCAGATCAGTGGCGGCAGCAGTCATCTAATTAAATAACCTACTGAATTGCAGGTACTGTTTATGCAAACAAAGCCTTTAATTAATAAACAGGCTCTGAAAAAGACTAAATGTGATAGCAGTACCTTGTGGTTGCCTCGTGGACATGTCGTGTCAAGGGACTCTGCACATTTGTAAACCAACCTCTTCCATTCTGTTTAATTACGGCCTCTACAGGAACAACACGGGCAACCTTGAAAAGGCTGTTTTTATTTACAAATGCAACACTACAAATCAGATAGTCGGCTACACGGATGCTTCCGAACCGGTACATTTTAAAATATCTAAACCTCCATCACCTCCTGTTTCTACGGGATTGAGAGGCGGCAGGAGCCCTGTTCTCGTTGGCAGATGTAGGGCTAGGGTTGGAACTTGGCACCGGAGATGGGGTCCTAATCTCTGAAATAAGGACCAACAAGTTTAAATGCTCAGTAAAATAAACAGTGCTCCCTGCACCTCAAACACACACATTTGGGCTTCTAAATTTGATGCAAAGTTAACTTGCATTTTAAAAAAGCAAATTTGCTTTATTTGTAGTGCATATCCATATACTTGCATTACCAAAAATATTACACATAATCAGGATTGAGCAAGTTACTTTGAAAATGTAATCATTGCCTAGTTACAGAATGCATGGTCCTGAATGTAATCAGTAATTTTAGTGTTCTAAAAGTAAATTACTCATGTTATCAAAAACTTTTAAAATGAGAAGTTTAACTTCAGTCATTAAAACAGCAAACCTAAGTTATTTTACAATATTTTAATAAACACTAGATAAGTAAAATAATGTCTTCCAATTCAATTCAATTTTTTTATATCCCAACAGCTCATTTGAATTTTATTCTTTAACACAACTCTATAAGATATAACTGAATAATGCCTATGAGAGCGTTTTTTAAAAACAAAAATCGAAGGTACTGAATAAGCTGTAGTAAGATTTTGGGGGATAATCAAAAATAAAACATTACATGTGTAGTGCTCATACGTTACACATTAGCCTTTTTATCCATTTTATGTCTTGTCTAAGAACCATTTTTGGACAAAACAAATTGTATTTCTTGACCAAGCCCAAAATGTATATGGTCTCTTCAGTTTTCCTTTAAATAATCGGTATTAAATTGATTAATAATGATCAACACCTATTCCCAATTTAAGATCAAAGACATCAGAAATTAATAATTAATAAATGATTTGATATAACTGATTTTAATTAAATCTTACCAAGTTGTTTTTTTCCCCAACTTTACATACATAACTACATACATTCTACAAATGGGTGAGACAGGTTGTCCAGGTGGATTTACGAGGCCACAGCCAACACACCTGATTCTAATGAATGGGTTGTTATGAAGCTCAGCAGAAGTCTGATAATCCATTCATCTGAATCAGGTGTGTTGGAGCAGGGAAACATCGAAAACATACAGGACAGGGGGTCCTGAGGACCAGGATTGGGAAAGGCTGCTATAGTATAACGCTGTATGTCAATCCTCTTCCTTACTTAAATGACTTCACTCCAGAAAGTAATTATTTGGACACACCAGTGAAAATCAATTAGGAACAAATATCTTAAAAATAAAAAGGACTGACGTACTAATACTAATGACGATAATAAGAATATTATTACACAGGCAATTTGTATTGTCCAAACTAGCTATTGTCACTCGCCTGCAGTCAGATAATTAACGTTACCCCTATCTGATGCTAGCTATGTACCAAAAATATTAACTTGCCTAAATTCGCCGTCTTTTTTTTAAACCTCTGCTTGTCTGCTAGCAAACGTTAAATGCCTGACAACACAGACAGATTTGTCGGCAATTTACCTCCAAGTGCCTTTTAAAGGGCACTTTAAAGCTCCTTTTAAGACCACAAATTGCACTGCATCGATATATTTTTTATCATATATTTTCTTTATAATCGAAGTGGCTATGGTACTGCAAAGAACTGAAAGTGCCACGATTTGACAACTAATTTTGCCAAGTATGCATTCACTAACTAGACGACCTAAGCATGGCGGTATGACAATTATCCACAGGCACCGTTTTTAAAATTATTAATTTGATATTTGCAATTATACTTTGTAGGGGGGGAAAAAAAGAAGTAACCTATAAAGTATTCAGGTCGTATTTTAAAATTAGCTGTAATCCAGAATACAAATTTTTCAAACGTATACGGAGCTACAGTAAGATCATTTTCATATACACAACACAGTAAATATATGTATTCTGTTATAAACCAGCCTTTGGAAATAAATAGCTTTAGGAAATAATCAAATTTTACATTACTTTCGTATAGCCACAACATATGATTAAACAAACTTAATGGTTTATCAACACTATAAAACTTACGCTCCGTGTAGCAATTGCCAATCTGTCCCGAAGGACAAACGGAGCACTCAATTACAAGCCTGCAACCGTGATACTTGCAAAACCCTGTTGTCGATGCCCTACATTTAACATCATTACATTAGCTCTTTGCTTATTCATCAGTTTGCCAGGGCAATAAAACAGTTGGTTACCTGGAATCTCATGTGGCCAGAATTCTTTACACGTGGGGCAGCGAGGCTCGCTGCAGCTTCTGAAGTATCGGGCGACACAAGGGAGGTGCATTTTGATGCCACATGCCGGGTTCTCACACATCTGGCTCTGGGGAGCAGAGAGATGATGTTGAGCCGCCTCTTAAAATAAGTTTCATCTTCAATAAATGTTACATTACTCACACCATTTGTTAAGCCAAGGCACTGAATGAGGGAAATAACTTTGGGAAAAGGGGCTCACACTGGCAAATTTTGACAATTCAAACCATGCATTCTTCTGACCGTTTTCCTGCGTGTGTTATTTCTGCAGTACTATCAAAGTAATAACCATTAGCATGTTTCAAACTAATCCAAACATTAGGGATCGCCCTCTCTAAATTCACTCACTATGCTAATGGTTATTTGATGTATCAAATGCACTTTATTAGTTATGTTCTTTAATGTTTTATTTTTATAATTATCTTTATTCAAAGAGGTGTAGAGTTACAGCTTCAGCAAATCTGTTTACTGCCATGAAGATATTGTTGCTTCAGCTCATTTAAAGGCCTGGTCAGTTAAAGTTGAGGAAAGGGATCTAACAGGAAAAGGTATTTAGATATTAAATTGAACATCCCAGGGTTAAAATACAAATACATAAAGGAGAGCTGATACGTTAGTCACCATTCTCTTTTTTTTAAGTTGTAAAATGTTGCATTTCCTACCGCTCAGTTCGTGGAACTTAACCAACAAAACTGAATGTTTTTATATCGTGAGTAGCAAGCGATATTCCTGATCGCTTCCTAAGCATCAAAGCCCAATTATCTGCATTTGTTTTGACCACAAAACAAAAACATGAAAACACAGTAAAATATAGCAGCAAGTAACAGTGAAAGGTGCTAAGTACGAAAATGCAAACATCATGTAACATATGGGTGACATGTTAAAATGGATATGCAGTTTGTATAGATACCAAGATTTGTGTATTCCAATTGGTTTTCACTCTTTACCCAAAATAAGGGCAGAAAAATAAGACTTCCTTGAAGTAGTAAAACCCAACATTCTCAGTTTCTGTGCTTACTGGAAACCACTATAGGTTAACAAAGGTCACATATTTCAAGAGAAGTGGGAAAATCGTAGCATTTCAATGCACTCACCTGCAGCGCTAAGTCGTGACACAAGTGGCACATTTTGACTAGGTCCTGGTAGATCGTCCGAATGTACTGCTCCATCTCCACAAGGCAGCGGGTGCTCAGCGTGTATTCACCATGTCTCTAAGCCGGGTGAAAAAACAACCAAACATCACAATGAACAGGTTCCCCACAAAAAGGCCAATCAAGCCCGTTATAAATAAGCAAGTACAACAACTAAGATGGGACAGGACTTCTGGTGCCACGTGTTAAATCTTCGATAATAGTTAGCCAAATATTCAATGAGTTTTTAAAGGTGATCGCTCTTGTCCCACTTCTACACACCTCATTCAACCACTTATCCTGGACCAGCTTATTCAGGACCTGTTCAGTCTCCTTCTTCCTCATCTTCTTTGTCTGAAGACTGTCAGCACAGTTCAGAATATCCGTGGAGGATGCCAATCCATTTTCAGAGTCGACAATCAGATCCATCTGGAATTACAGGAGAATGCGATTTAGTATTCAGTTATTAATGAGACCCGAAAACAAGGACTCTGAACTCACCGTTTTTCTGAACAGTTCCAGCTCATTGTCAGCATAATCCGATGACATTCTGGTCACGTCCGTCTCCGCCATATTCACCTGAATTGAAAATCAAACTTAGATTAGACATGCTGGTACATTCACTGACATACAGCGGTGCCCAAGCATCATTGCCCCAAACTGTTCAAAACCTTTTCAACACTGCTTTAATTTCTTTCATAACACCAGATGGCCAGATTGAATGTAAAATAATTGTATCAAAAGAACGTCAACCGAAAATTCCCCTTTCTCTTTGTCGTTTAACATTGTGAACTACCACAGATAAGTGGTATTTATTTTATTACAATTCTCAAAACATATGAACTCCAGCTAAACGTGCAAGTTCAGAACCAAAGAGCATGTAAAAACAGTCATGAATGTACCTGCTGTCTGTCAATGGTAAATTGAGTTATTTCTATTCATATAGGCCAATTGTGCACGTACAGAGGAGGTAGACAAACTAGATACAGCTAGCGAAAAAAGTCCTGTATTTTGAAGTAACAAAATCACACCAAAACGTTTTAAACTTAACTTTGTTTAAAAAGGAAAACCATGATAGGAGGAGTGCAAGTCGAAGCACACCAACAGCGACAGACAACTGGATAGTTGGCCACAAAAACAATACTGCAGAACTGTATTTACAACTATGTCCCAGTGTCAACACAACTGTACATTGCGAGCTTCACAAAGCTGTTAAGTTTGGTAGAGCAGCCATTCAGAAAACGCTCATAACCAAAGGCAATGAACAGAAACGCATAATCTGATGCAATGTGTAAAAAAAACCTGGACTTTTTAGCAGAGGGAAACAGCAATATTGCCGGATGAATCGTGTTTTTCTCGTTTTCCTACATCAGGACAGTTTTATATTTGGAGAAAGCCAAAGGAAGCTTTCAACCCACACTTCCTGTTCTCAACTGTGTAACATGATGATCGATCTGTTACAACACAGCCACCCATCTTGTGGGAGTCACTGAATCTGATTATTACTCTGCATGGTAGAATACAAAGCCATTTTAGGCGACAAGATGTACCCTGTGGTAAAAACATTGTTTGAGGTTTCCCGTATTCTAAGACTGTAACCCATACACTTCCCATGTCCTTCCCATGCACCAGATCTGAACATCATTTAACCTGTATGGAAAGTTCCAGAATGTATTGTGCATTGTAGATTTCCAACTCCTTCTAAAAAGAACTGACGGCTTAACTGGAACTATTCAAATTGGTTAAAAACTTATTCCAAGACGGATTGAAGCAAAGGCAAAGGGACTCCCAACATCTTCATTCATATATTGCTTTGCATTTACGTTAATCGTGTATACCACCTGTATATACTGAAAAGCCTGCCTACAATTTATAATTCAAGTGATTGGAAGATTAATATCGCAGGCAGCTGGGCAGCCCAATTGTGAGCTCCCATCACTAAATGATCCCTGTTGCTACACTTAGGCAATTACATCACTATGTACACAAATCCACAGGCAAATCTTTAAGCAAAGGTGTTCCCACTGACCAGGGCATAGTATTGAAGACCATCTTCTTCTGACATCCTGTTCCTGATCTGCATGAACATTGGTTGCAGCTGTGTGTTGATGACATCAATGAACTCATCCAATTTATCATGGCCATAATATGCTGCATTGGTAAATGGGAAATCATTTGTCACATGAAATTCAATGTAAAATTTCAGAGAAATGGACTACTGTGGAGCCAAAAGAATAATATGGCTTTTCCTGTATCAGACTAGTGTACTGGTAACTTTTTAAAGATTACTTTGGTTACAATCAGCCGGTAAGCGAAGCGATAAGATATTTTGCGTTATATTTATATTTTTAAACCTATATACTACAGTGTGAGTGTGTAAATTCTGTGCTAAAGCGAGTGATTTCATTGTTTTTGTTTAATGTTTAAGTATCTTTATCGAAATTAAATACCCATTTACTGATCAGAAGGGTGTAAATTAGCCAGATTCATTTTCTTCATCAACAACAATTACACGTAACCATATTGGAAAAAGAATGAGGGAAGGTGCGTCCTCACCGCCGTTCACCTCACAACAGTGACGATGGAGTGCCCTGGCTTTAGAGCCCTCAATTATCCCATTACACATCATGGTTTGCAGAAACCTGCAGTGGCTTTCCGTCATTGTTCTGGCCATCATCGAGGTAACAGTCCAGCTACAGATTTAAGTCAAAGAAGCCCACTTCCAAATCTGTCGGGGGAGAAAAAAAACGTTGCGTCACACACGCTCAGTTCAGTTCAGTTAGATGTGACTTACAATGCTAAATCAGTAGACTACCAATTTATACATAAATACTACGAATTTTAAATATTACAAGCATTATCGTTATCGACTATCGATGTCAACTAGTTAGCAACCACAGAACCGCAACATATAACATTGCATGTTCTTCGTTCTTCACTACGCATTAATGTACATATCTAGTAATTTTTAGCAGGCTAACTGGGAATGATTTGCGAATAGTTTTCAAATTTAGCCGATGTTTGTACCAAATGTCCCGGTATCTAATCAAAAATGTCTGATAAAAACACAACCGTTTGTTAGAGTTTGCAATAACGTATTTATATGAGAAATACTTACCAAAACAATTCCAATCGCGTTTTTAAAGGACCATAAACATACAAAATCAAGGTAATCCAGCAAACTAGCTAACAATTTCTGCCCACTCGAGACGTATTTCAACGCGGTGACGCTTTGGAAAGTTCTTCTTCGCTTCCTTTTCCTGAATTTATTTTCTTTTCAGTGCAATACTGCCACCTATTTGTGATGTTACCTCAATCATTGTGACACAGGCATACACTATTAAAGTATTGTAATTCTAAACAAAATGTCGAGCTCTCTTTGTTATTTGCAAGGATACTATGCAGGCAAGGAACAGACCTCGTTCATACTTAAATAAATTAAGTTTGCCTACTTTGCCTCAGTACATGAATCTTAGTTTCCAAACAGCAATTGCTCAGGCCAAAAATATACCGATGTAAAGAAAGTTTCACGTGGGTGCTTTTCACGTTTAGCTTTTTAGGGACTTTTGCGCTCAACATTGCACAGGTCATATTTTCACGATTCAGGCTTTAATTCGCCTTCCAAAGCTGTGGATGTGGAAATACTAGCAGCATTCCGTCTTCTTTGGTGATTTAGTTAGGTAGCGTAAACAAAATACAGGATTTACTAAATGCACTAAATCCTTCTTTTAAAAAAATACAACTACAAACACTACTTTCTGAATAACCAGCTTTATATTGTAACGGGGATTGAAAGCAGCGCTTCCCCCTGCCAATGGCATTCAACCATCCCCGAGGGGGCTGCTGGGAAGCCTGGCCCCCGAACTATTAATAATGTAAATAACGTGTTCGAAGCTCCGTCTTTTAATGACGTTGTTGTGTTGTAGTTCAGTTTAGTTAACTGTATAGTTTTAGGTAAGATTTAGTTCCCTCACCGTAATTAGATTTGCTTGTTCGTGTGAGGGCTTTCTGTGTTTTACTCTTTATTGTCAGTTCTTTTCACTGCCAGTTCCGCCTTTATCAAGGTTGTTGTAAGTGCATGTGTAAATAAAGAGCGCGTCTTCCTGTTGAGGTCGGTGTCGAACTCCTTGGTTGAATCCAACAGAGTAGCAGCACTGGTGCTACATTGGTGTTAGGGTGGGATGCATGGATCATTGACTGAACCTGGAAGACTCCGCCAAGAGGATGAAGAGGATGAAGCAAGGTTAGAAGATTTGGAGAGGGAAGTTGCCTTGCTCAGTCTCCAACTCCGGCAGGAAGAGCGCCACCCCCTCCCCAGGCGGACCAGCGACGTGCAGCCCTGTGGAGCGAGTTGGCTGTAAGACGGAGGACCTAGATAGCTGTCACCGGCAGGGGGCAGCACCAGACCGCGGGACGCCAGGGGAATAGCGGCGCCAGGACCTACTCCGACCCCCGTGGAGGGCCCCACCCGACCTCGAGAGGGCGCACGGATCTGGCTGCCGCGGTACAACAGGTCCGGCTGGCGGCGATGGCTGGATGGTGGACCCCAGAGGAGAAGGCGGGACAGCTGGCCGTGGCCCTTGAGGGTGGCGCTCGGCAGGCCGTAGACGTGCCAGAGGACCAGCGGCTCAACTTTGAGGCTCTCGTTGCGGCCTTGTAGCAGAGATTCAGGGGAGTAAGCGGATGTGGGTGGAGGTCGGTGGCCAGCAGCTACTACACACATATTGGCTGGCCCCGATTCGTGAGGCCTGCATTCTCGGGCTGGACTTCCTCACCAGCCTAGGGGCAAGGTTGGACTTCTGCGTACCGCGGCTCACATTCCCCGGCGGCAGCATACCCCTCCTCCCTAAAGGTGGCAACGAGGGGGCTTCCCGGCACGTCGCCACGGAGGTGGAGGCCGGGGCTCGACACCGGAGGAGGCGACGAAAGCAGCCCCCCAAGAGTCGGCTAATGGCCCCCGGTCCTGCAGGCCGAAGACCCGGAGATCGGACCGGTCCTGCAGTGGGTGAAGAAAGGGCCGTATTCGCCCCTCACCCCCTCAGAGTCAAAGCCCTTTGTGCGGAGTTGGACACCCTGGAAGTCCACGAAGGGGTCCTGCACGGGGAGGGCGTGTTCCGGCGAGCTGTGAGTTGAGGTGGCAGGTGGTGGTCCCCCGGGCACTGCGAGCCAGCATGCTTCATGTGGTGCATGGCCGGCCAGGCATGGGCCACTTTGGGGTAGCCAAGACGCTGTGGCGGCTCCATAAGTGATTCTAATGGGGCCAGTGCCACCGGGATGCGGTGCATCTCTGCCAGACCTGCGACGTGTGTCGGGCACACGCCTTCGCCCGCACTCACCTCACCAACATGGGGGCCCAGCAAAAGCGGCAGCACGAGTGGTGGTGCTGCATCAGGACTGCCTGGCCCCCTGCCAAGCTCGCCGGCCCCTTCTTCGCCGACGAGGAGAGACCCGGAGGTGGAGCCAGGGGAACCAGGGGGGCACGCCGGCAACAGCCCCTGCCTCGGTTGGCGGACGATGCGTGCAGCCTGGCGGAACTGTTCCGGGACGGTCGGCCCTGAGAGGGGGGCTGTGTAACGGGGATGGAAAGCACCACTTCCCCCGCCAATGGCGTTCAACCACCCCGAGGGGGCTGCTGGGAAGCCTGGCCCCCGAACTGTTAATAATGTAAATAACGTGTTCGAAGCTCCGTCTTTTAATGACGTTGTTGTGTTGTAGTTCAGTTTAGTTAACTGCTTTGCTTGTTTGTGTGAGGGCTTTCTGTGTTTTCCCATGTATTGTCAGTTCTTTTCACTGCCAGTTCCGCCTTTGTCAAGGCGGTCCTAAATGCATATGTAAATAAAGAGCACGTCTTCCTGTTGAAACGGGTGTCTGACTCCTTGCTTGAACCCACAAGAGTAGTAGCACTCCGAAAAACGCTACAATCTATTGCACACCTTTGTTTGTCCTTTTTCATCTCATTCATTGATTTTTCAAGCTTTCTAATTCCAAAAGTTCCTTGGTCATGTGACCTACAAACCTCAAACTTCATTCAGAATGTCTGTTTTGAACGGGATACATTATGTATATTGTTTGTTTTAGGTATTAGAAAATTTTGTTTACGTTGTAAATGTTATCATGGTCAATATTATAATTATAATATAACTATTATCGTATTTGCCGAAGAAAACCAAATGTTAAAGTAAAAGTGAAAGTTGTTTAAACGTAATTAGTAACCGTAATAACACATAAATAAAGTACTTGATGTAGCTGTAGTTTTATTCCGTCGGCTTCACCATTTTTCTTTCAACATATTGTTAAAAGAGCAGGAATAATGATTTTCATAGCAGGGAGCAATCCCAGAACAACAGACGGTGAATTTATAGGTTGTCAGTCGTAGTTTGGGAGGTCCATATTCCAGTAATCGGTCTGGATCCTCCCCTAGTCTAAACGCTGCATTACGAAAGTAGTTCCTAGAAAATCGAGGAAACTCAACATCACCGTGAGAGATAAAACGCAGGGCAGTTTACCTTTAGGGAAAAGTAATCCAGTTTATGTTTTTTAAACCGTTTTCGTTAGATAAACTTATTCTGGAACACTAAAGGTCAGTTTTAAAATATCTTGTGTTTTTATTTATTTTAGTTTGTGTCATAGTTTTATTTGTACTCATGTGTGCTGTTTTTAAGGGACGTGTTTGGTAAACCTGGCTGTCGACGTGAACACTTACGGAATTGTTTTCGCGGTTGTGTTCATGAAAACTGTCTAGCTGATCTGAATTTATCTGAGTCTATACCTGGACTAATGTGTAAATATTCCAGAAGTTGTTGTTTTTTTAATGTATTTTTTGTATTGTAGTTATGAATGATTGATATATATTTTGTCTAACTTCTTAAAAGACGAAATTCTATGTTAATTCTATGCTATTTGTTTGTTTTTAAAATTTACTACAGGCATGGCTTTCCTTCTCCTGATTTTCGTCATAGGGATTTTGTCTACTGTATCTTGTGGTAAGTTTTTTTTTTTTTTTTAAGTTCTCATGTGTTTATGTTTGTTTACGCTAGTGTAATATAGGCCAGTTTCTGTCAAGCATTTTCGCGTGTCCTACACCTTGTTCATTTTCATCTTACGAAAACGTGCGGGACTGTTTTTCCCCAATGACTGCAGGTGCGCAGACTGGCTGTCGTTTTTAAGGTTTTCCATTTCTTTCTATTTCGTTCCGTGTTTTCGTTCTTCCATTTTAAAAGAAAATGATCATCGAAATGATCATGATTTCGTTTAAAATACTCAAAATTAAGCGATGTGGAGAGATATGCTTAGCCTTATAAACCAGCATAGACGAAATATAATTTTTAAGTAAATTAATCGATGTAATAAATACTTACTTAAGAGTTTCGGTCCTATAAACACCCTGCGTAAAAAAGACATCCGTATTGTAGCCCTCTTTAGCAAATGTTTGCATAATTCCCCGTATTACGATGCATTATAAATTAACTGAAACTGTCCGTGTTTTGCACATTTTAGAGTACAGTATTTGTCCTGGTATTTTATGCTTGGGGCACATTTTGTTTTTTGTTTTTTAATTATCGTCATTGCGCAGTAATAAAGTAACTATGTTGTGGACCAAAGTTTGCTGATACGTGCTGATACGTTATCTCTGCAGCAGATCCTGGGCCTTTGGAGTGCTTTCATGACTTTGATACAACAATGGTTTGTGAGTTCACGCCAAACAAGACTTTGGATTGTACAGGATATGCACTAGAGTTTGTACATAGTCCAGAGTAAGTTTATTGTTCTACATGTTACATGTAAATGAAAACCATTGAAAGTGAATTTTTTCGGTGACATGTTGTTTGAAGAGTTCTACATATTCTAAAATGTAGAGGGTGTAGAACAGGCAAATACCCTGGGGTTTATTATTAGATTATAATGTAAATTTCCTTTTTTTTAAAGCCTTAATATAAGTTACAAGTGCACTTTCATGAGCAACAAGAGAGACCCAAAGGATACATTCAAATGTGAATGTACAGCTCAACTACCAAAGATTGTCTTTGAGGAAAAGTACAAAGTTAACATGCTCAAAGAAGGGGAGATCATACGTTCACACAACATTACCTCATCAAATAGCAGTAAGTGTTTTTATTACATATATATTCTGTATTGATGAACAGTATAACTTCCATTCTGATTGTAATGAAAAATGAAAACTAACAATTTTATGATTTTGAATGAATGAATGATTTAAAAGGTGCTAAAAGCTGTTATTACCCTGAGGAAAAGACAAGTTGTTAGTTTTTTGCTAAAAATTGTATGAAATATAACATTGCATGCTCAAAAAGAAAAAATATCGAAGTTGTATTACACGATATATCCAAAGGACTGCTATTATTAGTGTAGCGGGGATGGCTAGGAGCGCTTCCCCCGCCAATGGGCTAAAGCCATCCCCGCGGGGGCTGCTGGGAAGCC
>JAOVYW010000950.1:0-11586 GCA_025775045.1 Hiodon tergisus | reverse complement strand
CGCACGCACAGACGGACCAGGCACATTCACAGACACACACACACACACACACACACACACACACACACACACACACAAACATCAGGATGTATGTAAAGTTTATTAAGCTTTTTTGCCTTTGTTAGCCAGGACCCCTTTCCGTAAACAATGGGGAAGTTTAGGGCCATATCTCTCTCTTATCGGATCCCATATTGTACTGCACCAAGGCCATTTGCCTGTTTATGTGACCTGTAGGAAGCATGCCCATGAGAATGGCCAAAGGAATCTTTGCTGTCAGGATACATGGGTTCGATATATAGCTGGAAAACGTCAGCATCGCTTTATTAATCCTCCACAGCGGCTTAGTCCTGCAGTGTTCCAAACAACATGGTTCTATGTCTGATGGAGGACTGACAAGCCTGTGTGGTTCTCTGTCTGATGGAGGAGAGACGAGCCTCCATGGTTCACTCTCTGATTGAAGAGAGACGAGCCTCCATGGTTCACTCTCTGATTGAAGAGAGACAAGTCTGTGTGGTTCTCTGTCTGATATAGGACAGATGATGCAAACTCAGAGGCCTGCTGTCAGGCTCTATTTGAGCCATGAAAAAAGCATTATAGCATTTACACGATTGAATATGGGGGAACGTGGTGAAACATAGGGGAACATGGGGCAACGTGTTGGAACATGTGGAACATGGTGGAGCACAAGGATTTTAAAGGCTTCCTGCCATGTTGTTTTATTCTCCCTGGGACATACAGTGCAAGACGGCCGTCACCTTTTGGTGACGCAGGCTTTCCCCGAGTGGTAGGGAGTATAGTAAATGGGATGAGAGATTTTATGACTGTGTTGTGATACATGGCCATTAATGTTAACAATCATTTCCTGAAACTATACAGTGGAAAATCCCTGGGCATCCAGGAAAGAGGGGCATTGGCTGTGACCAGGCCCAGCGAGGAGACTGAGGAGATCAGGAACGAGGTCAGGGCTAAGATGGAGGCTAAGATGGAGGAGGATGCCTTCAATAAAGGGTGAGGTCTTTCTGCACCAGCAGCAGGCTGTAGACACAATTTAACTGGGGCACCCCCCAAACTGGCCTCAGGTTTCAAAATATTGCATATAGTTTCAGAAAAAAAACTGGGTATAGTATGTGTGGCGTGTCTTACAGATAACCTTTAAGTAAGAGTGGGATAAGATTGGCGAATGGTCATGGTTTAGGTACCAAGAAGGACTCAGGCGAAGCAAGGAGCTGAAGGAGCTGCAGGAGCTGCAGGAGCTGCAGGAGAAGGAAGTGACTGACAACAGCCCAAAAATCCAGGAGGAGAAGGAAGAGGACATGACCACAGAAAGGAGGCGAAGCAGGTGATCTCCTCTTTGTCCTGAATCAAACACAAGCTTGCTTTAGGTGTGAGCAATGTGCATAGCATACAGACATAAAATGTCAAAATCATTTTTACATTTGATACAAACCTGTCTATAAGGTTCTGTGTTGTTTTTCCTGGTAACAGCTTCGTCATCCAACTCTGGTGGTACTTTTTGACATCTTAGATGCATCTTAGTTAGTTTCTTTCATAATTTCTGGTGGTTTGCTTCTGTACAATGATTCCAAAACAGTATCATATAACTGTTGATTGAATCCTTTCGGAATTAAACATTTTCTTAGTGACATTTAATTAAAACCAGAAGTCACCCTCATCAGCTCCTCTGGACTTGTGCTTTTTCAGCAAATACAAGGCCATAGACCTTCTGGACCAGCTGTGTCCAAAGATTTCCAGACAGAATCAGACACTCTGGATCATCCTGACCCTGATTGCAGTCACATTCTTTGTGGTCAGTGTTTTCACCTACTTCAGAGACTATGGTCAGGTGGAGGACGTGTCCTCTGCAGAGACTTTGGGTCCAGGCAAAAATAAGCTATTCGACTGGACCACAGCCAAGAACCAGCCCAAGAACCCTGGATTAGAGTGAGACAGAACTCTGAGTGAATGGACCGCTGGAGACAGCGCAAACTTCATCCATGGAAGAATGAAGAGAACATCTGACTAAAAAGAACTGGGGTTGACTACACAAGATCCCAGATTATATGAGAAGGAAAATCATAATAATCCAGACACCAAAGAGACAAGCGTGTATATGTACCAGTGTCACTCCTGGTCTGATTGCACTAGAGTAACTAGACCAACATGCCTGTGTATTCTCCTCTGTGAATTACAGAGGTATTTAAACAGATAAAACATTCAAAGAGAAAGTTGTGTATTTATACAGAAAAATGATTGAATGGTAAGATTACTGTGTAGCTCCCCATTTGGTAGGCTTAAGGAGAATTTGGCTCACGTTTTGTTAGCGATTAATTGCTAGTTCTCTCCTCACAATTCCATTCCTGTTAGTCTAGAAGGGCTAATGGGTCTGTCAGTCTTTTTTATGACCATTTCAGACATTCAAACATGTCTGCTAGCCTTGTTCTGTGGTACCGCCTTACTTGAGTTTTGAAATAAACATGCTTGTTAAAATTCCTGCATTTTGCATGAGCCAGTTATTTCAAGTGCATTATGGGTGATCTGGGTGGGTGGAAAACAAAGTGCTTCCTCTGAAAACAAAAGCTTCCAAATTGATGGTAATTACACAATTCATCAGACAATCTCCAAGAGCTTTTTCAAACTTTGGATATCATGCATCCTTCATCACAACCCCAGGAAATTACTGATGTAATCTAGACCAAACCATCAGGATTTTAAATGTTTATTTATTGTGCTAGGTTCTTCCTCAGGTTCTTCAATAGTAGGTTTGATTTAGTATGTTGCCTGCGTTTAATAATGTTGTTTTTGCCTCACACTTTTCTGACTGCAGGGCAACCACAACTGTTGATTTGTTTGTGTGTTTGAGATACAAACGCTCATTGGACCGTCCTGTCACATTTAAAGAAAAGAATATTTCATGTTTTCAATGATACAATAAATTGATTACCTTCCGGTGTGATGTAAATCACTGCAGGCGAGGTCTTCATAGCTGGTTTTAAATTAAACACATGGTGAATTTCATGGACTTTCAGTGATCTGATGTGCAGCCTTTCCCCTGACCCTGTCAGCTTCCGGGCACACTGGGGCATTTGTTATGTCATCGCACTGGAAATGTTTTGGTGGGATTGAAGCAGAGAGGGATGTGAATTTAAGTTAGAGGAAATGAGAGAACATCTGCTTGCGAATGGCTGAGCGGTAGAAGAGAGAACATTTGCTTGTGAATGGCTGATAGATAAAAAGAAAAAAGGTACCAAACAAAAAAAAAAGCTTTGCCATCTGTTTTTGCCATGATGGCTGCAGAAGTTCAACACCCATTTTTTGGATTCGGTTGACAGCATCTTTAAACGGGTGCAAAACTCCTGAGAAATCATGTAACCTTCTAAACCTGCATGGTGATTTGCTTCAGCTTGTTTACACTCAGTATCATGTTGTGGGCTTTCTCCTACACAGGCTCCAAGCCTACCCAAATTCTGAATGCGTGGCTCCCAGCTTTCTAGTGCCACAATACCCGTCTTCTTGTCTCTATGCTAGGAACTTTTACATAAGGTGTTTCTGTTGGAAGACATGAAAATGTGAAAAAGAAGATGACTTGATTTAATTGCATTGATGAGAGAAAACTATTATTGAAAATATGTTTTGATGCCAGATCATCAGGTTAGGGTAGCATTTACAAAAACAACAAATGAGAGATTTTACTCTTTCTAAACTGCATATATGTGATCTGTTTTGGTCTGTTAGTAAAATATATATTTGAAAATGATTCACGCAGTATTATTTCCATCAATTAGAATCTGTTTCTTAAATATATTCTAGAGTTGGTAATGTGTATATCCTGTTTATGCACTGCTTGACAACAATTGTCTGGAGTAATTTTCTGTTGAAAAAGTTCTGTACTGTCAGCAAGAACTATACGCCCACCACCCATCCACTCACGAGGCAATGTTATCGGGACCGCCACATGAACCTCTATCCTGTTAAACATTTCCTTTTTCCCTGTCATCACTTCTGATTGGGGCATTTGCTGTGTGATTGGCTCCTCGGCTGGGGGGGGGAACAGTTACTCGGTCACTTCTTGAATGCACTGCTCAGCACCTCAACTCCCTTGTCTGCCCCGCGCTGGCGTTGCCATGGTGCGGGCTTGGTTTGTTCTGTCTCTGCTCCTCGGTTTGGCCGTCGCCGAACATCTGGATCTCAGTCGAATCACAGGTATGGTTGCTTACATTTTTACACACCTGTCGGTGGTGTGTTTGAACCTGTGCACAGGTTATTATTGGTTATTATTATTATTACTACTGGTTACGGTTGTCATTCTGAAATAAAGATGGCCAAGCATTATTGTGAATGAAAAAATAGTGTATAAAATATAAAAGCATATTTTACGGAAAGGTAACCAACTCATTGAGTCACTATTTAATTGAAATGTATAGCATTCAAAATACATGTGTGCAGCATTTTAGACATTTTGGTGACTTGTTTAACACATTAAAAGAAACATGGGCTCTGCCTGTTTAATTTTGGTGACTTGTTATCACATTGAAAGGAACATGGGCTCAGCCTTGACTTGTTTAACACATTAAAAGGAAAATTTGGTCTAATTTTTCCAAGTGACTGAAACAGTGTCTGGAGTATTCGAGGTCTCCAACATGTCACCAACCAATAAACCGCAGTATTACTTCAATGCGTCCATGGCTGAAGTGCTCTGCCTTTCCCTCAATGTCACCATGGCAACCATGGGTCAGGTGGAGGAGGCTCGAAGGCATGGACTGGAGACCTGCAGGTGTGTAGACTTGAGTGGGGGTTTAGAGTGAGTAGAGGTTTAGACAGAGTGGGGGTTTAGACTGAGTGGGGGTTATGATATGGGATAAAAAGGTTGTGGTTCATCATTTCAATTATAAACATCCATTATGCATATCCTGTTGATTTCTACAAAAGAAACTGCATGCACTCGTTTGCAGTACTTTCTAAGTACAGTGTATTGTGAATTTTATATGCATTGCTCTACAGGTTTGGATGGGTAGCAGAGAAAATTCCCGTCATCCCTCGAATTAAGCCACAGGATGGATGTGGTAAAAGCAGTGTAGGAGTGGTTACTTGGAGAAAGCCTCTCGATGCAAAGTTTGATGTGTTCTGCTTCAACACAACAGGTACTTAACTTTCCTTTTGTTTAGTTTGTTCTAAATTGCGTGATCGCTGGATGACGTAGGTAAAGATACTGTTAGTCCTCAGTTTTAACCCCCATTCATGGATGCTGAACACATTCCTGCTGTTAAAGGGCTCGTTAAAACCTGCGTCAACATGATCTCAGATTGGCTGGAATTTAAAAGTTGGACATTCACGAAAGGAAATGGGAAAATTGGAGAGTAAAAACATTGTTCATTTACTTCCTGAATGCTCCCAGCAGTCACAGAAAAAAGTTATCTCCGCTAAAAAAAAAATGTGACCCTTGACAATTACAAAAATTATCTGAATAAAAATGATAATCATATGCAACGTAAATTATTCTCATATGCCAAAAGGTGT
The DNA here is from genome assembly GCA_025775045.1 of Hiodon tergisus. Classification (NCBI taxonomy): domain Eukaryota; kingdom Metazoa; phylum Chordata; class Actinopteri; order Hiodontiformes; family Hiodontidae; genus Hiodon; species Hiodon tergisus. The sequence continues at coordinate 6,072 of JAOVYW010000950.1, read as the reverse complement.
TATTTTGCCATTAACCTGGGGACCCTGTTTTTGTTTCCGGGCAGATTTACAGAAAGCAGCAACCACTAGCTCACCTTTGACAATGGAACTTTCCTCACCCCCGGCCTCACCTGCTGTCACACCTTACCTGCAATCCCCCAGTCCTCCTCACACCCTCAATCCATCTCTCTCTTCCTCCACTCTCCTACCCCCATCCACCCCTCCACATCCCTTGCTCAGACACATCAGCGCAACCGTACATCCCACACCTGCTGTTGGGGGTTTGATGTCCTCAGGTTTGAACTTGTCAATGGTCCTGACGACCCTTGTCATCATGGCTTTTCTCCTTGTGGCAACAGGCATTTTGTACTACAAAAAGTGAGTGCCTCGGATGACGATCTTGTGTCTCTGTAGTACTGGCTGGCTGCATTCAAATACACTCTAATAAGATGTAATCAGTCAAAGGGCTTCTTATTCTTACAAACATAACCAATTTACGAAAGGTGTCAAATCAAGATTCATATACAGCTTTAACACCCCTGAATGACAAAAGTTGGTGCAGAACCTAGCATACAGACTCTGTCCCCAGGGTAAGGAAATGATATAACATTTTCTAGCTGTGATTGTATGTAGCTGGGATGAGAAGCTAGTCAGTAAACAGGATAATAAGAACCAGGGATAAACTCCATCGGGGGAAATATTACTCTTTAAGAAAAATATCCTCCAGGCTGGTGACAGGCACAGTACAACCTAAAGGTTACAACGCATGGTTTTTTTTTTCCAATAGGAAACGACACAGTTTGCCGATTTCTAATGCCGGACAGCAGGAAGAGGACATTGAGACAAAGGAGGTGAAATACTCTGGTGAAAACGAGCTGGTAGAACAGGCTGAAAGTGACGTGGACGGAAACTCAAAGAATCCCAGCAGAGTCGCCATAACGAGAGCAGCAGTTTGATGTAGATTTGATCACTCAGATGCGGTCACCTGACATGATGGATTTTCTGACTTCCTGTTCTGGTGAGGTCATGTACCTGTTTAATAGCAATTGTAACCAAATGCATATTTATTATTAGTTTGGTTTTATTTTTTGTTGTAAGCTTTAGCTAACTGAAATGACAAAATTTCAATAGTAAATATTTTTAGCATAACCAGTTAAGCATATTATGAGAGTGGGGGCAGACTACTCAATTCATATAATTACATCAATAAAAATGATTAGTCTTTCTAACAGATAGTGTTGCTCATTTTAATTGTGTCTTCTGTGAAAAAATGTAAAGTAATATTTTGCCAACTCTGAAACTTTGTCCTGATGGGGGTCCCTTATGCTTCTGCATGGAAAGTGTCTGTCTCAAATCAGTGAGAACGGCATTGAGCTCTGCTCAGCCAATGAAAATATCACACAACCACCTCTAGCTGCCCTTAAGATTAATACATTTTATGAAAACAGAAGTTATATTAATTGTAGTTGTGAATGAATTCCAAATCAAAAAAAATAAAATAATCATTGTTAACAACAGCAAGAAGGTGCCCCAATACAGACGACATGCAGGCCTTCATGCTAGCTGCAAAGTTTTCAATAGCTCTATAGAGACACCTTGTGGTAACGTAAAACAATCGTCGGTGTCCTGACAAATACTCTTATTCACATTGTTTATTTTTAATAGTTTTACAAATATTTAAATTTCTCGACCATGTCCATGTTCCATAATTACCCACAAATTGCCAGGATGCTGATGATATATTTATGTTTATGAAGACTAACATTTAAATATATTTGGATTCTTGTCTTTTCTCATCAATTCACAATTAACTAGGTCGGTTATTATCACTAAAATGGAGTTTCAGCAATTACTGAAGGACATATAATTTTCCTTTAGTTAATTTGACAAAATAATTTTAAAAAATCTAATATAGCCTATGACAATTTAGATAAAAAAAATATGTCATAGAGACAGTTGTTAATATTCCCATGAACTAAGCAGAAATCGTTTACGTTCTATGGTTGACTAAATAGTCTTTGGATTCCGATTTATTTACTACTTGGTCTTAGCTTTATAGCTTATTAATGGGCAAATCAAGTCCACAGTAAAGACATCTCTCGCAGACTTTTATAGCATTCCGGAATTCATAATTTTGTTCCAAACGTATTACCAGTTTGCCTGCAATCCCCCAGTCCTCCTCACACCCTCTATCCATCTCCCTCTTCCGCCACTCTCCTCCCCCATCCACCCCTCCACATCCCTTGCTCAGACACATCAGCGCAACTTTTATTAAAATTAAACTTTTTTTAATTTAAAATGAAATTACTGCCAGTAAAGAAATTTAATGATTTATAAGATTTTTGTCCCATTTTAGAACAAATAGTGGCGTAAAATATGTTTGGGATAGAGAAAGAGCCTAATATACGGTCGAAAGAACGTGAAATGTGAAAAGTGAAAGGCTGAATTTCGGTTTCACTTTACCGGTACCGTTCGAAAACGTCATCTGACAGCGACAATGTTTTGGTAACATTACCATGTTGATAGGTAGGTAGCTGTATATTTGACATCGCCTTGATACAGAAACTTACTGACAGACTTTCAGGATTAAACGAGCCATTTAAGATACTAAACGGTACTTGGCAATGGCACATGTATCTGGTAAGTTCACTGTCGAGAGAAGGAAGCTAGCACTAAAGTAATTTTGTTCCTTGTTGCTAACAAAGCTATGTAGCAGCTCAACTGTTTTAATTTACTATACGTATTTTGAAATGTTTTGTGTAAGTGTTTTGATGTAGTATGTTTTACGTAACTGCAAAAATAATGCCATATTACCAAATAATTATCCCTTTATGTTAAAAAAATGAAGGTAATTAGTGGTTGCTAATCTGCTAACAATGTTTTATCCGCCGCTAATATTGGTGCAATGTCTAGTATCTCATTGGGTTAAAACAATATTTTACCTATTATTTTTTATATGAAATACCTATTTTGAAAAGCCTGTCGTAAAGACAATTCTGTTGTTTTTTTATGCCAAAGTAAAATAGCCTACGATAAAAGTACGTTGAATGAGTCAATCCGACTAATTTAATTTTTTAGACCCATATAATTATTCAATATGTGTCCATAAAGACATCCTAATGTCTACAAAACAGACCTTGACGTTTCTAGTGACATCAAATCCAATGCAATAATGAATGGTTTACACAGACGGTGTACTGTTTTTGCTTGTTTTTCAGTCAGGAATGTGTGTGACAAATAGGACATATCCTCCCTGGAGTTCATTGCTGTGAGCAGACCCAGGATGGGCCAGCAGGTCTCCGGTCAGACTCACTCGGCCATCAACAGGCTGCCGGAGAAGGTGGTGAAGCATGCAGGGCTGGTGCGTGAGAGTGGCTACCTCAGCTATGAGGAGTTCCTGGGGAGGGTCACGGAGCTGAATGACGTGTAGGTCCACTCCGCACACCATTTCTCAGGTCATACACTGAGTTGTGGCAGGCCACTGAATGATACACTGCTGTGGGCGTTGACTTTTTATATTTTGCACCACACATTACATTTTAGTCATTAAGCAGAAGCTCTTATCCAGAGCCACGTACAAAAGTGCCATAGTTTAGGGGTTAACAGATACTGAACTATCATAAGCTAATGACATGTAATGCGTGAAGGTACAAAGACTAGTGCTATAAAGGTGATACATACAATACAAATAATCATAAGAATTAAAATATAGCAGTCAGTTCCTGGGGAGAGATTCAGGACTGTGGAGTAAGGTGTTGTTTAATCAAATGTTTTCACTTTTCATCCTTAGTTATACAATTTTTGCTATTTTCTACAGCACTGCAAAACTGGCTGCTGGACAACAGAAGCATTTACTGTTTGAAGTTCAGCCAGGATCTGACTCATCTGCTCTTTGGAAAGTTGCTGTGAGAGTGGTTTGTACTAAGGTGAGTTGAAACTTTCCAATGCCAATATTATGACTTTAGCAAATCAACAAGGTCAGTAAACTAGTATCCTCCGTTCTCACCACAATTACCATCTGTCGTCATTTAAAGCACTTAAAATTGGTTGTAATGTTAACACGAAAGTTTTAAACATGCCCTATGTGTAATTTCAACACGTATGTCTTAAACTTGCTCTATGTGTAATGTCAACACATATGTTTTAAACATGCACCATGTATAATGTCAACGCATATGTTTTAACCTTGCTCTATATGTAATGTCAGCACGTATGTTTGAACCTTGCTCTATATGTAATGTCAGCACGTATGTTTGAACCTTGCTCTATATGTAATGTCAACACGTATGTTTTAAACATGGCCTATGTGTAATTTCAACACGTGTGTCTTAAACTTGCCCTATGTGTAATGTCAACACATATGTTTTAAACATGCCCTATGTGTAATTTCAACTCGTATGTTTTAAACATGCACCATGTGTAATTTCGACACCTATGTTTTAACCTTGCTCTATGTATAATGTCAACACATATGTTTTAACCTTGCTCTATATGTATTGTCAACACGTATGTTTTAACCTTGCTCTATATGTATTGTCAACACGTATGTTTGAACCTTGCTCTATATGTAATGTCAACACATATGTTTTAAACATGGCCTATGTGTAATGTCAACACATATGTTTTAAACATGCCCTATGTGTAATGTCAACACGTATGTTTTAACCTTGCTGTTTGTGTAATGTCAGATAAACGAGGAGAATGGCATGGTGGAGGCCTCACGCATCATGAACCTTTACCAGTTCATCCAGCTTTACAAAGACATCACCAGCCAGGCGGCAGAGATGCTACCACTAGAGGGCGCCAGTCAGGGTCCATCTGGGGATCTGGCCTCAGAAGACTCCTGCCAGGCCAGCATGTGGATGGGCAGGTATGGTGTGTGCCTTTCTAAGTCAGTATCCTCCCATTGTCTGAGGATTACCACTTTTTATGAAAAGTATCTGGAGTTCAGTTTTTGAGTTTTTGGGTTATCTTTCTGTAAATGCCTGAAAATTTCAAGTTTCACAACCCAGTCCAAAATGAAAATGAAAAGTTATTTACTACATCAAGACGTTTTTCACTCATCATTGATTTGGAAAACTGTGACAGTTTGACTCCTTAAAGTCTAGTCTATTCTATTGTGTGTGTGTGTGTGTGTGTGTGTGTGTACAGCAGCTGACGGTCATTATGTTGTGTGTTGTGTGCTTCGGGGCAGGGTACAGCAGCTGACAGTCAGTATGTTGTGTGTGTGCTGCAGGGCTGGGTACAGCAGCTGACGGTCGGTATGTTGCGTGTGTGTTACGGGGCAGGGTACAGCAGCTGACGGTCGGTATGTTGCGTGTGTGTTACGGGGCAGGGTACAGCAGCTGACGGTCAGTAGGTTATGTGTTGTGGACTTCGGGGCAGGGTACAGCAGCTGACGGTCAGTATGTTGTGTGTGCGTGCTGCAGGGCATGGTACAGCAGCTGACGGTCAGTATGTTGTGTGTGTGTGCTGCAGGGCAGGGTACAGCAGCTGAGGGTCGGTATGTTGTGTGTGTGTGCTGCAGGGCAGGGTACAGCAGCTGACGGTCCGTATGTTGTATGTCGTGGGCTGTGGGGTAGGGTACAGCAGCTGACGGTCAGTATGTTGTGTGTCGTGGGCTGTGGGGCAGGGTACAGCAGCTGATGGTCAGTATGTTGTATGTGTGTGTGCTGCAGGGCAGGGTACATCAGCTGACGGTCGGTATGTTGCGTGTGTTACGGGGCAGGGTACAGCAGCTGACGGTCAGTAGGTTGTGTGTTGTGGACTTCGGGGCAGGGTACAGCAGCTGATGGTCAGTATGTTGTATGTCGTGGGCTGTGGGGTAGGGTACAGCAGCTGACAGTCAGTATGTTGTGTGTGTGCTGCAGGGCAGGGTACAGCAACTGACGGTCAGTATGTTGTATGTCGTGGGCTGTGGGGCAGGGTACATCAGCTGACGGTCGGTATGTTGCGTGTGTTACGGGGCAGGGTACAGCAGCTGACGGTCAGTAGGTTGTGTGTTGTGGACTTCGGGGCAGGGTACAGCAGCTGACGGTCAGTAGGTTGTGTGTTGTGGACTTCGGGGCAGGGTACAGCAGCTGACGGTCAGTA
>JAOVYW010000948.1:0-16903 GCA_025775045.1 Hiodon tergisus | reverse complement strand
ATTTTTTATTACATTTTTTTTTTGTTGGGTCCCCCCCCCCCCCCCTATTTTACGACTGTATCAAGGAGCATTTAAGGAGAATGATACAGAGCTCCACATACTTTTTCCTATACCTATTGGTTTGGTGCCCTTTGTGAATATAAGCCTAAAAAAAACTCAGTTGCATTAAAAAGTATGCGTGACCATTGTAACACATAAAGGGCTCTATTTATATCTATTATGACTATAATGCTTGAGGCCTGGTCAAGGAGATGTTTTGCAATATTCGCGGGTGGAGTTAGAAAGGTTGTAATCAACATATAGGTGTGCTTTTTTTATATTTAGAAACTAAAAAGGACCAGCATTTATAGTGCACAATGAATTTTTGTGTACTTCACTTGTTTAAATAACATATACACAGCAAATGGTACATTCATTATTTAAGCCACAGTAATAGCAACAGAAAAGACAGTTAACAAAAAAAATCATACCATCATGTAATTTTCTCTACATTTTGTTTTATTTATGTATGTATTTATTCAAATCCCCCATTCTTCTTAAACTGACATTTTGAATGCTCATTAAATATTTTTATGCAGAGATGGTATCTGTTTATACAAGACCCCTGGAAGGGAAATTTATGCAGACTGTGGTTGTGATCTGATTGGCTGAAATAAAAGAGAGTTTAGTTCTGCGGGATGCTGAAGACCCACACAACGGTGGTAGTAACTTAGCCTGATATATACAGCCAATATAATGAAGCTGGAACAGGAGTTATATGATCATGGGGTTTTTTTTTTTTTTTTTTTACGTCTATTCAGGATCCTAGCTGACTATTGTTTTTGTGTATTTGGGGCTGTACTTGAGCCACCTGATAATATAGCATTACGAAAGTTTTTGTCTGGGTGTCAAAAAGGTGTGAATAATTCGTTCTGCCTCCTTATAATCTAGGAAATTTCTGATCTTAGATTCTAATCAGTGTTTCTGAGGTGAACGACTGCTACTCTAAGCCATATTTTTGTATGATGTTCAATGGTAAGACCAACGGTAAGAACCCCAAGATCTTGAACAATTAAACTATATCACATCTAGGTCCAGTGTATAGTCTTTGTATCTCCTACATAGGCTTTTTGGGCCCAAGATTATATGATCCGTTGTTCATGAAATTAGAAGACATTTTAGTAAGTGGAAAATCCTCTCCTGTATTCACTGATGGGTACATAGTGGCATCTGCATAACAGTGAAAATAGAGTTTAGGTTTATGAATAATGTTGCAAAGAGGTAGCAGAAATGGGAAGAACAGAAGAACATCGACCCTTGTGGGACGGCTTATTTAACCAACAACAAATCAGTTGTCATTTGTTTTTACGAACTGAAATCTGTTTATGTATGACCTAAACCAGGAGAAAGCAGTCCAGTTTATACCAATATGGGTTTCAAGTCTTTTCAAAAGGATATAGTGGTTTGAAATGTCAAAGGCAAAGGAATCAGTCAAACAATACTATTTACACTGAGTTATCAGATGTTAGAAGACTATAATTTACAACCTTAACAAGTGCTATCTCAGTGCTATGAAAATGAACTGAAATGCTTACTGAAATGGCTCCAAAATATTATTAGAACTTTAAAAAGACCCATCACAACTACTACTTTCTCTAATATTTTTGAAAAGAAAAGGCACTGGGATATAATTTAAGATCATTTAGGTATTAAATTGTTTTCTTTATAGTTTATAGCTTGATTCAAGCTAATGTAAGGGACTCTGGCATAAATCCTGACATTAAACAGATATCACCAATGTTTAACATTGGTTTTAGTATTATAGGGAGAGGGTTTATATGTCTCCACTAGCTTCTGATAGCATACTATATCAGGTTTAGAAACCATTGACGCAAAACCTAAGCTCCTACTCCCGGACCTAGATAACCTTGCTGATTGTATGGGCTTGCTATAAATTACTCTGGATCAGAGCATCTGCTAAATAAATTACTTTAGGCGTAGTACAAAAAACCACTTGGTTAGAGATTCATGGAAATTAATCTTTACTGTTTATTTTGGTCAACTACCAACTTATCCAGCGATAACGTGACCTTTAACCAAGATTTTGGGGTTGTAAGCTGCATCTTCACAATGTTGAAAATCTTAATGGTTGTATAAATTCTCATGACAGTTAAACCAGCCTGCCTCCTCAAAAATTGACATTCTGGAACATTGATAGTTCTGTAGTTTTCTGAATGACAGTGACATTTGAAGCCAAGAAAGACTTTTCACAGAATTTGCAGTACATTTTTGGAAGTGGATGCCATTTGCTGGAAAATTACATTAGTTTTCCTCTACCACTGTATTATACATTCTACTTGTAGTTTAAGTGCGTAAACCGAATCCTGAGGTGTCTAATTGTCCTTTTTAACAAGACACACAGTTGCTGAAGTTAAACTGGTATCTTAATTTTTATATGTATCTATATCAAATTTAAAGCAAGAATTGAGTTTTCACATTGATTTGTGTGCATTGGAGAGTTTTCCACAGAATTTGAAAATAAAACAAAAATCTCACTCTAAATACTTTTATATTAATTACAATGAAGAGTATAAAAAAAGCAAAGGAATATCTAGCATGGACATTCTTTTTATCAGGCCTCAGAAAAGTCAATCTTCATCTGAAGAATAACCTTGCCATCCGCAGCAGGGTTATGACTAGAAATGGTATTTTGGTCTGTACAGTGGGATTTCTGCATTTGTTAGATGAGAAAGATAAAAGCATTTCAGTCTGAAGTTATTTTGTACCTTGATAGTAGAAAAGGCAAAAACCTTTTTTAACCTTGAGATGGATGTCTTTATATTTTCCTTTGCTAAAAGCTCTCTCCTCCACAAGATGCCAACAATGGAAGACAAGTTTGTTAAAATCTACTACTGTGAAAAAATATTAAAGCAGGCAATGTTACATTTTTCTTTGTAAACACTTTAACATTCCTAAAGATTTGTCTGTGGGAAATTGCGGATTCATGTTTTGGTCCAAAAAATCCATGTTCTTTGAGTAACTCCAAAGAAAACCTTTTGTGCATTTTTTTTTACCATTTCTTTTCTATGTCTTTCCTTGTGTATTTTTCCAAATATGCGTAATTTATTCTACACAAACAAATAATAAGTCAATAATAATGAGACGACTTTATATTCTGAAAGTAGGCCTTGATGTTTTGTATGTTGTTATTTTAATAATTTTGCCATGTTTATTCTTTGCTCATTGATAGGTGATGAATATTTGTAACCAAAATATGAAGCAGTTGGGGCATGTGACACTTTTTTTTTACTTTTGCTGGACTTGTTTCGTCTGTCATCAGTCCTGATTACTTATTACAGAAACACTTATGAACACTGATGAATGGTTATAAAATATGTTTAAAATGTGGAAAATATTCAGGATCCCTGTCCACGGTGCCCCGAAGAAAATTCAGAACACAGAAGGAGTCTACCCTGTAACCCTATGCAGATGTGTATTTGGCCACCGTGACATCCGCAGTGGTACTTGGTGATCTTTGACTGTACATCGAATGCTGTGAGAAGAAAAAGATTTTACCCCAGCTGGCTCAGGGATTTATTTAAAGATATTAGTGTGAGGGATGACAGCGACGCAGGCTTAGCACTCAGTCGTCTATGATATGCGGAGGGGGGTAGGGTCGTATACCTAGTCAGTGACCTACTTATGAGAGTCAAGCCGTGATCTAGCTATCATCTCTTACGGCAAAATATCAAATGTGAAAGCCGAGTCAGCAGTCCGGTCCTCGTGCACATACGGAAAACATGTCGTTTTCAGAAATGAATGGTTTCCCTATGAAGACGGTCTTGTTTGCCGTAGGTGTACTTGTAGAGCTGGTGCTGGAATGCGCCTCATTTGGGGAGAAATAAGAGCGAAGACGTGCTGTTTTTCATCACGAAACGCATTACTGACTCATTCCACTGACGGAAAAGGAGCTAGCTGTCACGTTTCGCAGTTGCTTTGAACAGGGTTTTTGGCTCTCCGACCATGTCTCTACTACCTGTCCAACTATTTCAGCCTGCTCTTTGTTCCATAACTTTCTTCATATTGGGGTGCATGTTTAGCTACTGCTTTGTCAATTTGTTGTTTTGCCCGCATTCTCCACCATTGTAATGATAGGTAGTACAACACAGATGACAAAGAACTGCAGAGTTAGATTAAAAAAGAAACATAATTTGTTTAGGAAATGATGTTGGTAGAAAAACTCAAGAAAGCTTTGTAGCAGTCATTCTCTTTGTCCAAACAGAGAGTTAGTTTCCATATAGCAAACGCAATCCAGGTCGAAATCCATAAAAAGAACGGTCAAAACAAAATAGCTCAAAATACACCAGTCTCATAAGCATTTTTCTTACGTCACTAGTCTCAATCGCTCGCCCAAATACAATTATGATGCTCCCATCCTCTTTTTATAGACCACCGGGGATTACGACAGCCGCGGGTGGTTGATGGCTCTGCAACCCAGTACTCTGTATCAACACAGTATATTAAGGATATCTGTGGTGATTCAGGATAAAACTTATATGCATGATGTGACATTTAATATTCTTGCAAGACTTTTTTGTGTCACACAGTATGTGTGACCTTGACCTTATACTCAATCTGGCATTATTGCTTTGTCCAGGCCTTTCGCCAGAGAATATAATAATCCTCTTTTCTGGCTCACTGTTCAACTTTTCTGTATATGAATTAGTGCCCAGATTAAAATAAAAAGTTGTTCCCCATATTCCTCGCCCAGCATAAAAACACACTGACCCATAAATGTGAGTAACCTATTTTAAATCCTGTTTGTATTCATGATTGTCTAAAGCCTTAATAAAAGGTCATTGCATAAGGAACATGTTGGATATTGCCGGATTCCTGATAAGACTGAATTGAACTGCTACCTCTCTCAACATATGTGGATACAAAGTGGATTAATTCTTCCTGGATTTAGGGGGGTCATTCACAAAAGAAAATCATCCTGATGATGACCTTGACCCAATTGGATGGTGACAAAAGTTATACAAAGACGTCATAGTGCGACTTCACAGAGGAATGAGTGGCAACCTCTACCAGGCAACTCCACTGGAGAGCCTGACATTTCCGAGGCTACTGTTTATTGGTCATAGAGCCCATTGCACGGAGAGGTCCGCCAATCAGCCAGCAGTTTAGTGCCAGCATGATGCCATCTGAAGTATCCACAAGAGGAGCATTTAATTTACAGATCATGGCTCATGACTGTCTGTGTATATACATGCACGCACATACGCACGTACGTGCACACACAAACACACACCTGGAGGTGGATGGGGCCATGGCTGATGGATAACTTTGTCCGTGTGCCTCTCAAAACACCTGTTGATGACCTGACAACACTGCATATTGGGAAGAAATGTTGAATCATGCTATGTTCTTTCAGCAATGCAACATGCTAGAACAATGCTCTCTGCACCAGTGTGGAGGCCTTTTCGATAGAAGTGTAGAATTATTTTGACAGTCATTTGAAGTATTAGCCAAAATTAAATTTTTATATTTGAGAGTATATATTTCAAAATGTCTTCAAATAGGAAAATATTGTTCTTAGACTTTTTGTTTACATGTGTAGACAGGACTGCATTAAATAATTTATTTAGTAATACAAAAAGACTGACCTTAAGATGGCAATGGCACTAATGTCTTGGTGTTTTTTAATGCCATGTCTTTGTAATTATAATCTGTGCAACGCTTAGGCAGACATTTAATTAAACTGCTGCTCTTGAAATTTGCTCCGTGGCTATATTAAGTGTGTCAGCAGGATAGATTGAACGTTAAAATGGTGCTTGTAGAAGAGCCACATTATGTATTCTTGTCATAGCAGGTCTATTTGCACATGCTTTTAAACTGACCCACTTTGAGCCATGTGTTTATTAGAGCCAAATGTTTAGTAGGTGAAGGAGAATTACATAGGTCAAGGTTTGACATGATGAAAAATGTGATAGATTTCTATAACATTTATGTTTTTTCAAACACTTTGCATCCACTGTCAAATATATAAAACCATTTCATACATCTGCTATAGTTCCCATCTAATAGTCCATCGTAATATTACATATGGACTCATAGTAGAACTTGGCCATAAGTATTATTGGGGTGAGCTGAATTGCGCTAGTCAAACCTGCTTTTTTGAAGAAGACAGCTTTAGGGGTTAAGCACCCTGTAGGCAATGAAATGGGTGTGATGTTATGAAATTGGTATGAGTGCGTGTTGATTTATCTGCTCAGTTGTGCCTTGGGAAATGATTTCTCAATGTGAACAGTCAGATATCGCTGCCACTTACAATTACAAATATGCATCAAGTGGAGGTTTGAGCGTCACAAGCACAGGTGGAAACAATTTGCACCCAAACAAGAGGATATCTATAGGAAATGCAGGTAAATGTGTTATCTGACCAAGGTTAAAATGCATACACACTTTGCATGTTTATAAAGTGCTCATGGTATAATTTGCTGCTGCTATGAGCTGTACACTTTTCCGTCAGTTTCTTTCCTCTTTTGAATTTGTTTTAAAATGACTAAACATTAGTAATTTTAGCCTTTACAGCGTACATTTGACTTGCCTGTTTTGATTTTTTGTTTATAGCATTATTTTTTTTCCTACAGGTATGTTAGACTGCTATACTTTCCTCACTGTTTATTTCGTAATTATTAGTATGTTATAATTATTAATATTATTATTTATTAAAATCTTATTCAGAGAGAGTCTTGCACTCAATTTTACATGTTATTAATCCAGACTGCTACATATTTACTGAAGTGATTCAGGTTAACTACATCGCTAAGGGGTACTAGTGTCCCTTCTGAAGTTTGAACCTAGGACAGTCAAATGCTTAAACTGGAACCCTGTTTTTATTATGTTTAGTTCATGTACATTTTCTTCATGCCCTCTCATATAACTTTGATTGCAATCTTAATTGTATCTAATCAGTTGGTAGGCTGGCCATTTCAGCTGGAAATACACTAACAAATTAGTGTTTATTTATGTTTTACATTCAAATTTATTTGACAATTAACATTGTGTGTTTGCATTTAAAATTAGATCTGTGCATCCCCACAGAAAAAGTAGCATTGTCTTTATGTGATTGCTCGATTACTCCTTTGAGTTTCTTAATTCTTGATTGCTAGACCATGTTCATCTAAAGGCAGTGGTAGTGGCTTTGAATTTTCTACCCAGCTAATTTATTTCTGTGTGAAATTGCCCGGGTGTGAAAATAGGCTCTCAAAATGAATTGACATTTCATTTTCTGAGGATGCTGCCCGTGCCACGTGTTGGGTTTCATTTATTTAGTATTTTCGGACTTGTCTTTATGTGAATTTAAATACTTTTTTCTTTAGAATTTCTCATAAAATGTATTTCTGTGTAATCGTCCACATTTGTAACACCTTGCCCCTAGTGCCCTAGTGCTTTTTGTTTGTTTCTTTTTAAATGGAATTCAAGTATCCAACTGAAATTAATTTATTTTATTTGCATTAATGAGAGAAAAAAACTTTTGATGTAAAAACTGTGATGTAATTTGGCATGTTTGGGGAGGGGTACTAAATTTCCAGTTGAATTTGTGTCTTTATGTAGAACTGATAGAATGTTGGTAATCCCTCTTTTTAAAAATGTCATTAACAAGCTGAATATGTTGCGCATTTTGACTACAGCAAATTTATAACTAATCTGAAAGTCTTCTGTACGGAGACTCAAAGGTGCACTTTTCCAGGCCACGTTGGTATCTGCAGATAGAATAGATTGTATAGCTGCCTACGCTAAAGTAATTTTGCGAAACTAAACACATTTTTTCTACTTTTCACTCATTTCAGTTTCCAGCTCATGTGCTTTCAGAACAGCTCTCACAAATCTCTACATTCAGCACAATTTGTGTTCACATGGCACACACAGTTGTGAAACCAATGAATTACAATTTATAACGGACTACATTCATACCCCACCTTACAATCTTTACAAGCATAGTTACATGTCAGAGCATCTGATTAAAAGTGGCTGCAGGTGAATTCTGGTGTTCTGCAAGAGAGGTAGGAAGACTAAGGGTCAGAGAAAGAAGCATGAATATTTCTAATTAAATCAGTGCACCAGTAGTTTTTCATGTAATCCGTCACTTTTTTGAGGATATGAAGGAAAGCTGGTCAGCGAGTGCAGGCTGATTTGAAACTCTTTAAACTGCGGCCTCCTTCGTTCAACCATTCAGAACATAGAGTAGTTCTCTCTGCGGAGTGTTCTTTACTCAGTGTGATATATTTACTGTATCATTACAATGCAATGAATTGTTCAAAGTGATAGTGTAGGGTATTAGAGAATAGAGAATAGAGAGAAGACCCTGCAGCTGGTGGGAGACAATGTCTCCTCACAGAGCAGCATGGTACTTCATTGGTAAACATGGTGTTGGCAAATGGTGCCATTAGACTGAAAAAAATTTGGAAAGTTATGGAAAAGTAATGTACCCGAGCAGTCTCTTTTTCAGCTTGTCGACAGTTGATTGCATTCCCGAAAAAATATTACACATAATGCACATATATTGCGTGCAATTTAAATAAAATGATGGCCGCACCAAATAGATGTGGCCTCAGTATGGGTAATGTTGTCGGTTCAGATAATGTTGGCTGCTGCGTAGTGAAGTAGTGTTTAAATATACTAAGTTTCAAACAAAACTATTTTTGTTATTCTATGTTAAGGAAATTCACAGTTTTAAAAGTGGAAAGGAAAATGGAAACTTGAAAAAAAAAGTTAATGGGAGATGGGGGCATGAAAGGAAAATAGATACAGTGCAGGCAGGTGAATATTTACATCAGTTGTCTTAATTACAGACAGTGTGTAAAAATCAGTCTCATTCACTTCATTCAGTTCCACACACACAGCCAATAGTATTAATTTGGCACAAACTTGTATATGCAAGGGAGGTTTTAATGCAACGGGGCAAAAACACCACAACAAATTATTACTGAAGCTAAGCACTGACATACACAGCCAACCAAGTAGTAAATATTGATTACATAAGTATTTTTTGGCGGGTCATTCCAGTGTCCATAACACATGGATCTTCTCAGGAGTAAGCTTAATAAGGCGAGTTCCTCAGTATGCTGGCCATAGCACAAAAGTGTCGGCCGGTGGAGATCGCTGGGGCCAATCTCTGATCTAGAGTGAAGTAGAGTACTGGAGCCAGTGGAGCAACATCAGCAAGAACCGCCTCACTGGAAGCATAGTGGTTTTCACCATCAGAGCGTAGAACGATGGCTCAAGCCTTGGTTGAGTTGCAGAAACATCAAAGTGTCCTCCCCTTTGATCAGCCTGACGAAGAACCCGGTTTCTTTCCTGTGGGACAGTCAGCAGGTAGCAGGGGACGCCAGAACTGCCAGACAAGGAAGATGTTCTCATCTCTTATCCCTGCTGAACGTTTACCTGGACCGCCTGTGGTGTGCGCTTTAAGTTTGAGTTTTTATGGCATTTTTATGTCTCCCAGCAGGCTCTGAAAAGTTGATTTCCCTTTTTAAAACCAAATGCCCCTGTATGTTAATATAGCCCTCTCATAGCCACAAAAACTCTTCTCTTGATAACCCATGTGTGTTTAATTTTCTGTTTTGTGTTTTGGTACATAAAATGGACATTATAAAGTAGCATGATCAGGATGGTTTTGAATTGAGTGTTTCATTTT
Organism: Hiodon tergisus; assembly: GCA_025775045.1. Classification (NCBI taxonomy): domain Eukaryota; kingdom Metazoa; phylum Chordata; class Actinopteri; order Hiodontiformes; family Hiodontidae; genus Hiodon; species Hiodon tergisus. The sequence goes on along the minus strand of JAOVYW010000948.1, from coordinate 7,221 downwards.
GGTAGAGAGTTAGACTAACTTGCAGGTAGTTTTGAGTTTTGAAATAAACCTGGGTATTGTTTCAGGAAGTGTTTGAAAACAACTGAGAAAAAATATAATGCTAGCCTTGGGCTTATTTTAATTTTGCATTGATTACTCTACCTTTTTGCAATTACTGTGTAAAGGATTGTAACACAAGCAAGCAAATTAAGGCGTAAGTGACCATCTCCAACAATTTTAAATGATGCATATTTTAGCAATCTAGAAAGCTAGGCAGTTAGCTATTTTACTGATTCAATATCCTTAAATTTTGCTGATTGCTGATTGCTTTTTTCATTATTTTTTGCACCTTTGGAATCTTCTGCTGAAATGAAAAATCACACGTATTTCCTTTTTAAATTTTTTCCTCTTCTATTAAATTCTGACACATTTGGGCTCTACTTCTGCACAGTATGTGTCAAACCGTTTCTGAAAGGTTTGAACATGAGTGACACTCTCAAAAAATACCTTCTTGTACATAAAAGTCAACTCCACATCTGCAGTCTATTCAGACACGGTGTGCTCATGTAATGCTTGCCTGAACTGGTAAATGTCCCTTAAATGCTTCTTTTATGCTCTATATATCCACTCTGTTTTTGCCAGGTTTGGAAGCGCTCAGGAGCATGGTTTTATAAGGCCATACCCAAGTATGTGCGCCCCCTAAAGGAGGCGGTGAGGGTGCTGAACCTTGGTCACGTGACTGATGGAGGAGGGCTGCAGACGGGAAATAGCGCTCTAGCAGGCCGCACGTACAACTGGGCACACGGCAAAGGTTAGTGGTTCTGCACGTTATGTTTAACGAAACACACTGAAATTCTCCCAGGTCGAGGGGAACCCATTTTAATACAAATTACTGATGATACTGGTGTATCATTGCAGGCTGTAACAAATACACCATATTGTTTTTTTAAGGCTATTTTAAGTTTTTTTTTTCTTCCTTTAAAGGCTGCTATGTTGTCTTATTTTTCCACTTTAAAGGCTGTGAAAGGAAGTTGGAAAAGGAAGCCTCCACAAAAACGCACGCCTTCATGCTCAAAATATTCGATCTAGTACGCTGGTTACATATCTTAATTGGACAATCCCCAAGACAGAATTAGTTCTTTCAAATCAAAAAGGAATAAGATACACATATTTTAGTATTTCATTGAGCTGGAATGTCTTTCTGAGTGTTGAGCACGTCACAGATTAGCAACAAAAGACACATCCCTCATGCGTATCACTTGTGCTATAATTACTCTAGGTTTGGTTAAAATCAGTATACACATACAGAATTATTTATGGCAAATACAAAATATCTCACTTTCAAGTGTATAATACCTCCTGCAAAACACCCACACTGTAGAACATACACTCTAGAAGATATTTTCATTAAAGGTGCTATATAAACACAAATGTTATTCTAACTTTAAACAATTTTATGGAAATAATCCATGCAGTAATTGCGTAACACAAAGAACAATGTTGGCTAAACTTGCCAGTTAACGTAGTTAAATAGTTTTATCTATCAATCAAATTGCTTTATAAAATACTTTAAGGATACTGATTGATTTTAAACTGGATTATATATCTCCTGCATACAGCCTAATTGTTTATCATAATGCACTTTTGAAAAAGTAGTTGTTGTTTTTTTGACACTGTTTAATTGTAAAAATTAAATTGTAAAATCATTCCCAGAATCAATCCAGAAATATTTAATATGGCTCAATTTTCAATTAATCTATTTCTGATGTATTGGCATTTCTGATTTATTGTTCAAACATTTTCTGGAGCATGTATCATTTGATTGATTACTGAAGTGAAAACTATTAAAAAACAAACAAACTGATTTATAATATTGTAGCGTTTTTCAGAGAGCTACTACTCTGCTGGGTTAAAGCAAGGAATCACACACCAATCTCAACAGGAAGATGTGCTCTTTATTTCGCACATGCGCTTACGACCGCCTTAACAAAGGCAGAACTGGCAGTGCAAAGAACTCAATATACGACAGAAAACACGGAAAGCCCTCACACGCACAAACAAACCTGCCCACGGTGAGGGAACTAAATCTTAATCTAACAGACATTAAACGTTACAGTTACCACAACTGAACTTCTAGATAACAACGTTACAGGGACACGAAACATCGAACACACTATTTACACGATTTACAATTCGGGAGCCGGGCTTCCCAGCAGCCCCCTCGGGGATGGTTAAACACCATTGGCGCTGCTTTCCATTCCCGTTACAATATCTTTTATATCAATAAATGTAATTTCCATTTGTGTAAACTGATTTATATGCACTGTTTGTTACCAGAAATCATGTAAAAACTAAATGTGCTGGTAATCTTTTCCTCTTGTTTAGTCTACTTTAACGGCTTTGCACGTCTGTATGTGTTTTGGTGGCACAGCTCAGGGGCACAGAGTGGCAAACCTCTTAAGTGAAACTTGCCCGATTATAACTGATTAGGTTCTGGCTGGCAACCTTGCAGAGTAGTGGCAATCAGCAGGAGGGGAGTAGGGAGTACAGATTACTCACCCAGAGACAATGGACTCATTGGAGACAATAATGACAAATGGGTGACCATTTTTTAAAGGCCCAAGATTTTTTTGGTGAACTGCTCTGGTTATTTTTCTCATCAAGTTAATAACCCCAAGCTGAAAACACTGGAGTGGAAGAAAGTGTAGGCTTTTGCCCAACTTTGAAATTGTATAGGTTTCTGCCAATGCATAAGGTACAAAACACTTGAATGTTACAGTATGGTGTGGGCTCCTTGCCCAGATCATCTACCAAAATGAAACCCAGATTTATATCATTCTCTCCTATATGTTCCATGAAATAGAAACAGATGGAAGGAATTTGCTGAATTTGCAGTAATGTACAAAAGGCAGAATGGTTTAAAATAAATTTGGTATGACACTATTAAAGTTTAGCCATCTTCCATTTGTGACAAGCGTTTATCTGGAGAGCAGAAAGTTTCTGTGCATCTCCATAAATGCTGCCAGGGCCCAGGTTATGAAAGTTCTTGTTCATTGGTTTATTTTGATGATTGCCAAATACATTTGAATTGGCCTGTTGACATGTTAGTTTGTCCAGTGTTCTATGCAGCTCTGATACAACTGTTTCAGAATCTGAAAAAAACTCGCTGTGTAAATAAAGCAGCCAGATAACTTGTATATAATCTTCAATTTCACTTTTATAAATTGTATTTTATCTCACTTCTACATTTCTGGAATGATACATAATATAATTTTTTTTCTGAACTGAAAGGTAAAAGGCTTTCGGTCATATTTTTTCTCAGTAAAAAACATCAGGTCTCTGCTTTCACGATTCTTCGAGTCTCTTGAAAACTGAGCAGTGCACTGCTGGTGGCATTTAATATCTACAGGGGCAAAATATGATTTAGTTTTCATCTACCTGTAACGACTGAAAAAGCAGCCACATCCTCTTAATTTGTATGTGTCAGAAATGTGAGAGCCGCATTACCATTTGAGAAATGAGTTTGTCATGTTGCGGCCTGCACCGCATACGTTTTACAAATGCCGGTGTGATTCACGGCCAGCCAATGGGAGCCCAGCTGTGCCCTGTGCGCCCCCTGCCCTTCTCGGACTCGGGTAAGGAAATTATTCTGGAACAATGGCCCACCATGGCACGCTCTGGGTGTGGGTGTGGGTGTGATGCCAGGAGTAGCTCCAATTAAGGAGTGAAACTGTTCCGTCTGGGTCTCCCAATAGTGTTTTAGTTAAGGTAAATTAAAGGAAATGCGACCATGTGAATAACCGGAATAGTTGTGCTCATTTAGAGGAAAGCTTGAAGTAAAGTTGCAGCTCCTTGAAAGTAAGATCAGCATGTTCTAATTTATTGTATTTTTCCTTGTGTGCAATAGAAATGTGCCATTACAAGGAAATATAGTGATAAATCCCTTACATGTGAATTGAGTCCGTCTCTATGGGTATAATTTATTGCTTTATCGGTGTTGAAAGGTGGCCTCCTGTACATAATTTTCACCAAAATTATTGGAGGTCATTAAAGTGTTTTATAACTGTGCTGCTTTTATAATGTGATCATGGGAAAGAAGTAATGTATATTACGGCTGATATATCACGTGCAGTGATCGTGTTATTGGGCTGCACCAAATGATGTAGATGAAGCCAAATTCTTTAAGCCAGGCCATCTGTGTGCTATAATGGGCGCGGAGAATTAAGTTCAACACCCTGTTCTACATTATTTAAGAACACACCCACAGTTTAATGATTGTAATAAGTAATTATATAATAAGAAATTATTAAGAATAATAATTGTAATAAGCAATTTTTAAAAAGGGGAATTTTTGTTATAAATTGTTCCTAGAACCGTGAATTAATTTGTCTGCCAAACAAAATGGTCAAAAGAATGGGAACTTTTACAACAGTGGCATATTTAATAATTAAAAATGGGGGGGTGGGGTGGAACGTACCAACTTTTTTGGGATTAGTTGAAATTTCAACATGTTTTTTGGTCCAAAATTGTTATTACATTGTTATATACTTGTTGACATTCTCATTTATGCTCACCCAAACTAATCGACAAATATAATAAACACCACTGGGCGTCTACTTGACCTGCTAATAATTTTTTTACCAGTTCTATAGGGTGGTAGACATTCTGTTATCCAAGAAGCCATTTTATAAGGCAAGAATGAATGGAATGAATGTTCCTGGGGTTAATCATGATGAATTTATGTAAATTCTTAAAATGAGATTGATTAATATTGCATGAAATTCTGCGTTTAACAATCATCACAGATTTGCAAAAAATGTATAATGGGCTTAGTTGTTAGGGACATCGAGGGCAATGGGTGATTGCTTGATTCCTCACAGGACAACTGGCATACATTTAAATAATTTAAATAATTATTTTTCAGTCCCTCTGTTTTATTTTCTCGTTAATTCCAGTTATGTCTTATTCATGCCTCTGTACATGGAACCAGTGGTTCCCGTTGAAATATGAAAAATGAGTGAGGGTTATTTACCTATAAGAACCCCAGAATTCAGAGCATTTATGCCAAATCTCACAAGCGAGAACCTAATCCTATAAAACCACATAGTAAGGCATCCATTCTCTTTTTCCTTTAGACAAACAGATGAGCTACAGTAATCCAGGACTTGTATTCACACCTACTTTTGCTAAATCGTTTTGATGCAAAAAAAAAATTAAATCCGATTGTATTGTGTGGACTTTGTAGTCATTGTAGTTGCTTGGTTGTCTGTGAGAGAATCTATTTTCTAGGTAGCCTTTTGCAGCCTTATGTGCCCATATTCATCTTTCCCAGAGTCTAGCAAGCAGTTTCTTCCTTCTTTTTCATGGCAAATTTTGTCCATCGGTCCAGGGGGACTGGCTCATGACTGTGGACCTGCGAGGAGCTTACTTCTACATTCTCATAAAACTGGAATACTGGTGAAGCATTCAGTGCGCTTTCCAAGGATCAAGCTATGAGTTTTTCTTTCTGCATTTTGGCCTATCCTTAGCTCCACTTGTCTTCACAAAGTGCTTGGATTTTGGCCACTCTGAGGCTCAAAGGCATTAGTGTCCTGAACTAACAATATTGTATCATTTAGGTGTGCCTAATCTGGCTTGAGAGTGAACCATGTCAAGAGTCAGCTGATCACAACTGAGGCCGAAAAACTGCCTATTGAATTTCCGTTCTATGCTGTCTACTCTAGAGTTGTGTGGATTGTAGCTTGCCTAGACATTTTCCGGCTAGGCAAATCTCTCCCTGTGGTGATATTGCAGAGGCTTCTGGGCCTGATGTTCAACCAGGTTCCTCGCCCCATGTTGAACCGATGCCACAAAATCACAGTCTCTACGAGCTACCTTCAAGCACCTACCAGATGAAAAAAACCTTTCACCAGAAGCTTTCACGAAGAGAGAAGTGATCACCACGAATGCTTCCAACTATGATTGGGGTTGCATGTGCAATGTGCAGGTAGTGAAAGGTGTGTGGGAAGCCCCATGGCAAGGTCGCCACGTAAATATCCTCGAACTGCAGGCATTATTTCTAAACAAATCAAGGGAGAACACATGTGCCTATACAGACGGACAACATGATGGTGACCCCCTCTCAAGAGGAAGTGTGGACGGCACAGAATCGAGGCTCAACCTTCGGGTTATGAGTGTCATTTGGGAATGGTATGGAATGGTTCAGATTGACCTATATGTCTCTTTGTCCTGTTTGTTTCTCACTTGAGTGCAGGGAATTCTGTGAGAGAAATCTTTCGACAGATTTGTCTGCCACGGATCCCAGTCGCATGGCCAGGCCCTGATCAAAACAAGAGGGCAGGCCATTTCTCAAGTGATGTTCCAGGGTGCATCGGTGCCTTACGCCTGCAATGTAATGAGTCTGGGTAACTCCCTATATGTTCGCCATATTCTACCGGCTGAACATTGTAGATACACAGCCCCATGGATTTGGAATGAGTGTGTTGAGAAATAACTCATAAGCAATTGTTCGCTCTATTTTGGAAAATAGTAATCATTCTATTTCAGGTTAAGATAATAACCTGCCCTTCTTTCAGTGCAGGGTTTAAAAACTATGTTGCGCCTTGATTTATTCCAGTAATACATTTTCTTTTTCGACCAACAATCAGATGGTTCTGTACTGTCATACAGGCAGTGTGTATGTCATGTATGCAGTAAATCAGTGTTTTGGAATATACTAAAATTTGGTCTAGCTAAATTGACTTTTCTATATCGGAATTAAATATTTTGTCAAATATGTCTTTCTTTCAATGTCTACTGACTACTGACTTTTTAAAAGTTGTATGTACGATTAACTTAAGCAAAGTTTATTTATCTGTAAACCACCCGATCCATTCAGATACCTGTGGTTATAACATTCCAAGTCATCAACTGTTAGGGTATAAGTCGAATTTCATTGAACAATGAATACAACAGTATTTTTTCAAAAATAAAAAACTCAAAATGCACTGTTCCATATTATTATGCACAACAGAGTTGCAAAACATTTTATAGGTTGTAAATGGTCATTTGTTGAACTTGCAGCATTAGGAGGTCATATTTACTGAAATCAAAAGCTATTTCAATCAAACACATGCAAGCAAACACAATCAAGCAAATTACATGTTAACATAGGACCCCTTCTTTTATATCACCTTCACAATTCTTGCATCCATTGAACTTGTGAGTTTATGGAGAGTTTCTGCTTGAATTTCTTTGCAGGAT
>JAOVYW010000945.1:2114-16905 GCA_025775045.1 Hiodon tergisus | reverse complement strand
GAGACAGAGAGGGAGACAGAGAGGGAGACAGAGAGGGAGACAGAGAGGGAGACAGAGAGGGAGACAGAGAGGGAGACAGAGAGGGAGAGGGTCCAGCAGCTTCCCACCTAATACTGCAGGGGCGGGAAGCTGCAGCTGAGCCGAGGCAGGAGGAGCCACCAGCCGGCTCTTCTTCACAGTCTTCACGTTCGCTTGGGATGATCGCGCTTTGTGTTTCTGCTTCGCTTCAGCTAAATCCTTCTCTGTGGAGGCAGCCGAGAGACCCTAGGCGAGGCCGAAAACAAAAGGGGGAGATTTATCAACGTCGGAACGGCGAGTTACCCGGGTAATAACCAACACCCTTTTCACATGGCGAAGGTCACGCACAAAGTCAAATGTTAAAATCAATTAAAAACAAAGTAACAGGGGGCACTGTCATAACAGCAATATTTGTGACGCAGAAGCGTTACTTGAAAATGGAACCCAAGCAGCAAAATAATTGTCTGATCTCTCACTTGTCTGTGGAGAATGGCTAAGCTCCTTCCTAATCTGCCACACCTTCCTTTAAGGCGTTTGCGGGGTTAGAACTGCTTATGCTGGTATTTATCCCGACCCACCTTAGTTTTGAGTAATACGAAACATTATTTTGTGTTAATGTATTTTAACGTTGCATAACATATGCTCGTCGCCATGACTCCCACCATCACCATACACAGGAAGGATGAAAAGTACGAGCAGTCTCCTCCAATCCTAGCCGCCAGTCTGCGGGCTACATAGCTCGTGCCAGCCGGCAGGCACCCAGGAAATCGCCAGGAGACTCGCATTACGCTCTGCCAATTGTGCGCCACATTTAGCCAATGACATGAGCCAAACTGGCAAACAGAATGAGCTAATAGGGTTCAGTCTGTGCTCCAGTGAGCACCTTCACAAACTGAGCAACTTGAGAAGCTTTAGCTTTAAAATGAGCAACATCAGGATAATGGTCAAATTGGGTCAAACGCAGATTGGGTTGAATTAATAGCATAATGAATCAAACAATTACCTGGGTTTTGTTAGTCGACACACACAAAAAAAAAAAAGGACAAATGATAAACACTGCTTTAAAAAAACAAAACAAAAAAAAACTTGCTTTTCTTAAGCTGTTACAGAGCAAAAAATAAAGAAAGAGGACTTATTTTCTTAATAGTTTATAAATGTCTAGCAACTGATTTTCAGGTCATCAGTGGATTTCACTAAATCACAAGAGAAGTTAATTCTCTGTTGGCGGAGACGCTTGACTCCTGATAAGGAACCAGCATTACACACCTGGGGCGACGCCTTGGCTTTGTGCTTGGCAAGTCCTAGCCTTGGTCTGCAGCGGATCTCCCCGAGCACGCGGGGGTTGAGGTGGGGTCTCCCACTGACGTAGGTGAAGGTGAACTTGGCAACTCGCTCTTCCAGCGCCATGCTGGCTGCCTCTGTGGCCTGGGAGATGCCCATGTTCCACTGGGCACGCAGTTTAAGGGGAACCGACTGCGACGTCTGCTGGAGAAAGAGGACACCCGCGTCGTCATGGCTACACACTTGGGAGGACGCATTTAGCGTACTGATACTCATACTCAATACTGAGTATGTTACTGCCAATGTCGCGAGTGTAGACGGTGCCAACAGCACATTCACTGCACACAGTCCTAACACAAAGGAGCTACCTTTTTGTAAATCTGCTTGGCACTGCCCTGGCAGAGCTCCTGGTATTGCGCTTCGCCCCCAAAGGACACCATGCTCTTCTCGAAGATGTACCCTCGCTCAGGTGTGTCCCCAAAGTACTGCACATGGTACAGCAAGCCCCTCCGGCTGTTCACCGCTGGTGGGCAGATACACAACAGGAGGGGTGAGATGAGCCATGTAGAGAAATGGGCACTAAGGCCGAAACAATGGATTTTGCGGACAGGCAAAAATGCGATGTCAAGGAAAAAGAAAGTATAAGATTTTTTTTATTCTGTTAAATTGCTACAAATACCATTAAAAGCCTTAAAAGATTTCAAACTAATAACATTAATTTAGTCATTTTTACCCCTGAAAGAACAGGTAAACATAAAACACATAAAAAGTGACTTTAAGGGCTTGAAACTAACAACATTCTGCAGCCAGGCAGAGGGATGGCCGTTGACATGCTGCGACAGGCCCTCAGAGGTGATGCCCACTCTGCGACAGAAGCTCAGGAGCCCTCAGCTTACCTTTCTGTTTGACGTGCCCATTGAGTGCCGGGTCTGTGGTCACCATGCAAGGCCACCAGGGGTACCCGGACACCTTGGTCCACACTATGTCTCCGACAAAGAACCGCACGTGCAGCTGCCCCTCAGCTTCCACCTAAAGGCACAAGGGGTGGTGCGTGGAATCAGACCACACAGACACTCTCCATGGCTTGACCTAAACAGCTGTCCAATCGTACACACCAAAGGAAATACGAATCGGGACAAGGAAGTGCTTTTCAGGGCTGTCCGATGATCATTTATAAAGGAGATTAGTAGGCCAAGTATTTTCCCATCAATTGCTTTTAGTCTGAGCGACCTTGTGATGGCAATGTGCAACACTGAATGTGGACAATGCAGGAAAAAAGAGCCTTCAATGAGAGAGACAACGTAACAAATTCCCCTAGGGGATCAAGGTTTTTAAAAACAGTTATACGGTATGCAAATAAATTTACATGAAATAACTTGTCTAAATAATGTTTCAGAAGATTTGCAAGAACGGCATAATCTTGAATCCAATAATCTGAACATTTATATGCAAGATCAAAACTCTTACGTTTTAGATTCTTAAGTTGGTAACATAGATAATGATCGTTAGTAGCCACGCTATATGATATAGGCCTATTTAGGAGCTAGTGTCTACACTTTTAGCGCACTGCTAGCTAAACTGGTTTTTAACTTCCTGTAATTTACTTTATCTAAAAGAACACAGCTGTTAATTTGCTTTCCCTTCCTGAATGACAATATTTTCACTCTGCTATCACTAATTACTGAACAGTATGTGCTGTATTTGTTGTTGGTCCATTGAGGCAAGAGAGAAAAAAAAATATTCCACTGAACCAACCATGAGAACCACTTATAGCCAACCAAAAAGCAATGCATAATTTCAATCTAATTACATTTCAGTTTCCATTTTAGGACACACCCAGACTTAAATGGTAAAATGCCAGTCACACTATTGTTGCTGTATAACTGCACTTTAGAAAGTGCCATTGCCCCAGGCTAAATTGTAAATTTACTTTTTAATGTGATTGCACTGAAGTAGGGTAGTATATATCCAAAATATGAAATATTCTGTAACAGCTGTACTCTTAAATTTGCAAAAGACAGATGAGGATCAAAGCGTAAAGCAACTGGCATTAATGGTACGCACTTTTTACGACAAAGGAAATCATTTTTCATAAAAGTTTTTCGGAGAATAAAAATGAACCAGCAGATTTTCTAACAGGAAGACTTAATGTAGAGGAACTTGAAGGGGTTACAGTCAGCTACAGTAAAACCCACCCCATCCTCCAATTTTCTGTGGCTAACAGTGAGATATGTTCATTACAAAACATCTAGCTGCACGTATTCTCTTGAAATAGACACATGGGATATACCGTAACATACTGCAGGAAACGATTTACTCAAGATGAATCTTAACTGACGCAAGAATGTGGTCACAGGAGCACAGCATAGATAGAACCTGAGAGATGGTGGGACCAGTGGGTAGCGAAGGTGTATGGAAAATAAGTTATATTACCGTTTACACACACGTAGAAAATACGAAAAAAGTTACACATTAATAAAACCACGCTAATACTAGTGGACAGATGTAACATTCCCACAAGGCAGTCAGGCCATTTCCTCAGCTCTCCAATATTTTTACTTTCCTCTAAATTAGTCTTCCTCCAGTCTGCTTGACCGTACAATCCGAAAGTGCCTGCTGATTAGTAGAACTTTTGTCAGACATTGTCCAGCAAACATGAGAGCAATTATATTTCCAAATATAAATTCAATCTACAACAATGAGATAAAATTATTTATATAACATCCCTATGAAGGGTTTAATAACGTGTGCTATATTAAATTTGCAGGTATTGGCAATGTAGACATTACCAACAATAAAACAATATAGGCTGCATTTTCAACTTGGCTATTTACTCGCACATTTTAACACACACACTTTCATTAAACTTACACAAATTATGTTTTCTAAAAATCTTTCCTTGTGTTGGATCCTATTTTACCTTTGGGATCATTTAACAATCAGGCTAATCACGTTTCAAAAGAACGGGGCCCACTGACCAAACTGCTTAAATTGTTAGCCACCTTTTTCAAACGAGTCTTTAAACCAATGACTGCAAATATGTAGACGACTAGAAGCTTATTGACTTCCAGTGGCGTACCTCAGGTCACAAAAATGCATACTTCCTTATCAGAAATATTCATTATCTGACCACTGAACCATGTGCCAACATCCCCTTGCATCACGACGTACGTGAAAGGAACGCGGGAGCCAACAGCTGCCCTCTGCCCATACAGCATGCGCACTACCCGGGCTAATGTTAGTACCATCATGCAATGTTTGGTCTAACCAATGCAAAAGTCACACAGGAATGCCTCCTGGCTGGCACCCAATGACATTAGCTTTTAAAAAAAAATAACGGCCACGGCATCAATTGGTATATTTCAATGTAATTTTAGAACTGGAAAACCGAGCTGAAACCAATCTCAATTGGCCAGCAACAATGTTGACTCAGAATTACAATGTCTTTCTGGGCAGAACTACGTCACACGGAGAAGTTTCCTGGCGTGCCTGCAGAACGGCCGTTTAAAACAAACGTTTTGATACAATATCTCAAACCAAAACATCTAGATGCTGTTTTGGTTAACTTGGAATTGGTTTTGTCATCTACGCATTGCACTTAAACTGACCGACCTTGTTGGATCGCTGTGACGGTCGTTTGCTAGTCTACTACGGGTGGGGGGGGATTTTTTAAAGTTTATTTTGGATGTTGGTAACAAAAAAAGTAATTGATTATGATTGCGATTTTGTTAGTGAAACATAAAATGAAAATCAAGTTTTTAAAGCATACTCGCCCACCTCTCAGACAAAATCAACATAAAACAGGAGATGACCATGTCCACAATTTTTTATATAATAAAGATAATGCAATTTATTGTTCTTAAGGTCAACTCGTATGGGAATGTGTAACACAGCTAAATTCTTGTTTTCACCTAGTCCTATTAGCTGCGTTAATCACATTTAATTGGAGGGCTCCATAATGTCCAAATTGGCTAGCTAGCTATATTTATTGCATCTTCTGGTGACTTAACACCAGTGAGATGTGTATCACGATTCTAAGCAATGTCACTTGTCATAATAAAGCTGGGTAATGTAGCCAGCCGGCTAAATTATGCCTTGTAGTTATCACGTTCTGCAAGCTTGTGCTCTTCCACTCTGCCTGCACCCATCACTTTGATAATGAATGTCATAGTGTAAAAACCCACTTATTTAAATATAAAGTTTAACTGAATCAAATAGTGGCTCCCTCATTAATTTTGATTTCAATACATGTAGCCGTTGGATCTTTCATCTTCGAATTTCCTGTATTTAAACTCAAGTTAAAAGTGGGTAGGCTAGACCGATGTTTTTCTGACTCAAAGGCACCACTATATTTAATTACATATACTGTAACCACATGCTCCTATATTTCCAACATTTCTCTTTCAGGAAAACCATATTAAAAAACTTGAATGCAACCAATTGTCACAAGTGCCAATATTTATAAAGGATAAGAATTTTTTTTTGACAAAGGAAAAATGATAACGGATGAAAATAGTATGCAACTATTTTTAAAGTTCCTGCCAAGCACATGGATGCAAATGTAATACTTTATAAGCAGAGCAGCCCAAAAATAGTCCAGCAACAAACTGTTTACACAAGGTTACATGGAAGCCAGCAGTGTCACGTCACCGGAAACGTCACGCCACTCTGATCGGGAGTCAGAACAGTAGTGACAGCACACAGACAGTGGTGCAAGCACAGAGTGAAAAGGGGGCATGAAAACTGACCTTGCAATGTTCTGGCCCCACGTTCCTTGGGGGCTTCACAGCCTCTGGGAGGGAGCTGAGCCTGGGCCTAGGTCCAGATAACACTGCTCTTTTCTTTTTCTTCCTCCCCTGTTTCCCCTTGATGGGGGCACATGTAGTCGCTTCAGGTACCGAGACGGGGTCTGGCCCCTCGCCACCCTTGCCCAAGCAGGACCCGAAAAGCGGCTGAGCTACCATCTTGGTGATTTTAAGCTTGAGCTCTGGGGAGCTGTCGGAGTGCTGTGGGGGGGCGTCTGCCCCTTTCAGGGGCGCAGGGTCTGCCGTGCACAGCTTAGATGGCTTGTCTTGTTCACCATTGAGGACCAGAGATGTCAGGTCTTTCAGCCGCTCGTGTCCAAGGACGCTCTCCTGCAAGGTGGCAGCCAGCTGTGCAGCCTTGTCCATCAGAAGGGCGGGGTCGGCGCCCATATCCAGCCGGCTCCTGCGCCCCCCCACCGGCTCCGAGGCCTGCTTCATACTAACGGGGCTCAGCGGCTCCAGCATCAAGGGGATAGAGCGACCTTTAGTGTCCATTCCATTCACATCGGCTGCACTCAGGTTGATTTATCTGCGGGACACACAGGGCATTCACAACTGTCAAGCCACAACACAGCATTCCAAAACCTCATAACCTACCTATTCAGACTGGACACTAGGGAAATAATTTGGTAATTTAAGTTTCCTAGCTGGCTGTAGACATTTAGGATTCACTTAGGCAGCCTGCAGCAGTTTTCTGGGGGAAAAAACTGTTTGATAGACAGTGCACATTGATAGACTGAATGTTAGAAAATCCAGGGCATTTATTTATTGCGGTTATCACAATTGACAGGCAGGTATTCAAGACCTACACTGCGGAAAGGCAAATGTCTTAATGCATTATGTAATTTTATCAAGAATTGTTTTCATGTAGACTGTTCTGCTCACGTCTTAACAGGATAATTAGACTTGGTGCTGTTGCAAAAACAAAAAGGCCCACCCAGTAGCAGCTGCCAGAAGTGAATTAAATGACACCACCGCATTGTTTAAGTAGTAAGACTTGCGACTTAAATCACTACACAACTACGGCTCCCAAGATCTTTTAAAGAAATGAAAAGGGAAGGCCAATGTTGGAAAGTGCTTTTGAAACAGTCAAGTGGAATTTTGAAACGGGCCAAACGGACCCTGTCGTACAAGTAAATCACATCATACTTCATGTATAAACAACACAGTAATATTTATTAATTTGCAATTATTTTCAAAAGCAGCATTTGCAATTAGCTGTATGTCCATTTGTTGGGTGCGGGAAGTTCCCTTACTTAAATCACTTACATTACTTGAATAACAACATTATTTTCTGTTTTGCGCATGAGTTGTCATTAGTTTGTGATACTGGAAAACATACTGAACCTAGCTGGCTTATACATAAAAATGATAATGAGGTGTTTTATAATTGGCTAGGCTTTATTGAACATACTCAGTGTCAAAATACAAAACATACCATTCAACTTTCTTTTTTTAAAACATCCGTTAAGGAACACCAATAAGTGCCATACTAAAACCAATGTTTTGTTTAATTTACCATAAGCTTTTTTTTATATTAAGCTTTTACTTCTTCACAAAAAAGGAATTTAGATGAAAAGATGATAATCACCACCTTTCTGGTGAGAACTAGTTCGGCTACCTAAACTGACAACGCGGGACGTCGATGTTGCAAGTTCCCCAACTAAAAATGGCTCCCCATTCAAAAGATCCAACAATACCTTGGGTCACATTTCATTGAAATAAATAAATAAATAAAAAAACACAGAAATATGCATTAATTGGTCATGCGGTCTCTTTTTTATATTAAAAACGTAAGCCTGCTAATGATAAAGTGCTCATGACATCGACCTGAAAACTTAATTGTGGTCGATTAGCTATGTAGCTAATCTACAATCGATTCAAGGTTTCACTTGGCTGATCGTTAAACTGTAGCCTGCCTATAATAAACGGTTTGCCAAACATTAGCGCTGGATACATTTTCGTTTACATAAAAAAGCATGGCAAACCAGCGAACAGTATTAAGCCAAATAATCATGCCAATAAGAGCCTCGCTAAGATTTATAGGACGAAGTAGGTATGGTTTTAGCTGGATAGCTAGTTTTCTGCCATCTGAATAACGTAAACGAAGTACGTATTGTATCAAAATAAATGTATTTAAACAAAATAACGAAACTAGATACTAATCTGTAGTCTGCAGTCAGACCAATATTTCGATTTAGCGATTTGTCTTAGTTTCTGGGATATCGCCGGTTACCGGTTAGTCACCAACCCCACTTCCATAACGGCATTATCACAATCACTTTGTATTAAAATAAACTGATTACTCGGTATAACTAACCATCTAGTTAAAAAGTAATAATTGTTCTTGCGTGATCATACATTTTAAAGATAGCGTTTGCTAACCAGCTAGACACGTACAGTTTATTCTAGCGACATATCATCTGATAAAGCGGGCGAAGTAAAATATTGCACTGTTGAATGTGTCCTACTTTCCTCAGTCGGTCTTTTAAAATGTACACTTACACGCAGAATATAAATAACCTAAAACATTTGAACACATTGCAAACGTTAATGTTGGCTAGCTTGTTACTGCAGGCTCGCCAGACAGATAGTAGTAGTGGCCATACTGGAATAAAAAAAAAAAAAAAAAAAAACTGGCCCTCATACTACTTCATAGAGGAGGATACAGTTATACTTATGTGCGTGCAAATGAACAATACAACGAGAAATGATACATAAAGAAAATAACCTGTCTGAAGCATCTTCAAAGCGCCGAGCTCTCACAACCCGAATCAATGCTTGCGGGAAACTCTAATCCCAATCAGCGCGAAAAATACTCACTTCCGATTGGTTGGCAGCAACGGAGAGTTTAACCGGCCTTTTCAAAAAACAGTCTTGGCTTTATGAAGTACTTTAACAACATTCCTAGCTTTAATTTAGTTCCAAAGACACGATTGGATGCAGTACGTATTTTACTTTATATCCTAATATAGTCCTGAATCTTTTTTCGTCAAACTATTCTCCTCATAACATAAAACATATGAAGCGGCAGTCCGAGTCCCCTACAAATGAAAGGAACGGCACCCTCCTGAAATGACGTCACGACAAAGAAGTTGATGTGGAACCACGGCTAGGGTTGCCATGTTTGAGAAGCAATTGCATTGATGGTTAAATCAAATCGATACAGAACAAACGAGGAGTAAGTAATAAATAATATTTTTTCTGATAATTTACACATTTCAGATGGTTATGTAAATTTAATTCACATGCTTACAGGTCCTCCCTTAATTTGCGTTCCTCTCATTTCTCATCTCTAAAACGGATATTCGACAGTACAGGCCTAAATGCGAAAAGGAGATAAGTAAATGAGAAAATGTGCTTGACTGTAATCTTTTTTGAATGAGATTTAAAGCAGGGTCCCCGTTTTTAAGAGTGGTTTTTGGACATTGATGTGACACCAGTTCTTTAGTTATTTTGTCTAGTTATTTTTAACCGTTCTCATAAACGTCTGTGTCACTACCATGCGTTTTTCTGATTATACACACAGATATAGACTACAATCTAGGGATCTATGCATTTTCGTAATTACTTCAGCAATATCAATACATTTAAAGGCGTGACACCTGTTCGTGTAACTATAGAGGGTTAAAATTGTTCACAATCTGGCAACTCAGTATTAGGCGCGCTTGCCTGACCTCCTGTCTTGTTCTTGCTAGTCAACACCAGGACTAAGGTCAGCGCTGTTGCAAGGAAATACTGTCTGTCATTCCAATGTGGTTGTTTTATCGGAATTTAAAGAAAATCGCAATAATTCGACGTTAATCATTTAAACTAAAGTACAAAAGAACTCCGCGCAGTTCTAAGTAGCTGTATATTTAATTTTATATCGAAGGCCTACATTCTAAATCCCTTTGTTTTGGGTTCTTGCACTCTACGAGTATTTAACCGACTTTATTTTTTCATCTCCCAGCATTAATGCCATTGACAATGTGATGTATCCGAACCACAACATTTTAAGAGAGTGCTTTTTTGTCACCAGTAAAGCGTCGAAGTAACTGCAACGACTTGCTTTTTGATCACAAATCTTGGGTCTGTCTTTATTCAATAATAATAATAAAAAAACAGCGTAAAGAATAAAACACTGATGTTAAATTAAGAATCTACAAAGGCAATCGAAAAGTTTGGATTGAAAACATCGCTTCATGGGGCCCAAAATTCTTAGCGGCGCCACGAGCACACTGCAACACCTGGTTCGCAATCAATAATAACAATAACAATAATTATTGGTATAGCACTTATCATTTTAAAAGAAAACGTAAATCTACGTTAAACGTAACGCCTTATGAGTACAAAAACCTGATAAATAAAACAAACATTTGAAATCAATTTTAATAAAAAATCAGAGAGCACTTGATGGCAGCCAAATTCCCCCTGAACCGTAAGCCCAGGGTAAATTTGGAAAAGTTGAAAATAGGAATCAGCATGACAGGAGTTTAGAAATAAGCAGCAGTGACCGCAAGAATTGTCCTTAGCTGTGACCAGCAAGGTTAGACGTTTGAGACTCCTGGTTTAAAACTTGAAGTTAAATTGTACACAATGTTGTTTCTTAGTTCATTCAATTTCAAATTAATATTTGATTTACTTACCGAAACGGAGCTAGGCTCCCCACCTCCAGCCCTCTAGAGGCCGCCTGTGGGAACTCACAATCACCGTCAGGACTTACGTTAGTTGCTGTTCATTGCCTTTGAGCGTGGTCTCAACTTTTCTTTGCGGGGAGTTTCCCCAGATCTTATTGGTATGACTCATTTGCTGCATTAAAATCTATTTTCACAGTCCAGCATTCACTGACTATATTAGCCAGGGGCTAATAGAGCATCCCTGGGAGACAATCGTATAAGTAGCATTTTAAGAATTTTGCTATTAGTGAGAGATAAAACATCACACTGAGAAGCAGGCGTGAAGACCATTAATAGGTGTTGGGTTAGCATTACTATTTTATCCAAATTTGATTATTCTTCGCTTTATAAAGACTTCATTCGCAAAGTCACAAGTAATTACTTATTATACTGTTGCCAAGACTAAATAGGCTACGTACTGCTGATAACTTGAAAAAATTGTGATATTCCATTAAAAAATAAAATTTAAATGTTATAAGAATTTTTACATATCGGCTGACATCACATCATTTAAAAGTAATAACTGATAACAGTATTAGTGAAATTTTACATTTTAATATTTAGCTAAGGATCTGGGGTATAGCTTTACTTTAGAATTGTCAGACCGTTTGATGTATGCCAATTATATAGTTAGGAATTACTTTTCTCACCGGGCGACAGTAAAGTAAATTATATGGTTTGTACGTAAAAAAAACCCTGATTTCTAGTAACATGCATATAGTTCTAGTAAAATACATCTCGTTACGTACATATTTTACTTTGATTGTAAATTTAGGTACTTCACTATTTTCCGTGAGACTTTTTTTTTTTGGGCTGGTTCGGCGACAGACAAGACACTTGCTACGAGTTTGCGCGAACCAGAGAGGGAGTTTCCGGTCCATTCAGTTTAGCGTGCTGTTCTGTTAAAAATTAAGTGGGTGACCCGTGTGACGCAGTCTTCTCGGATTTGGTCCACCCGTAGACGGAAACGAATACTGGAGGACTGGCGGCACATCATGATCCTCACACTCGGAAAAAAGGATATGGGCGAGAACTGCACTGACTCTCGAGCCTAGCTAGCTATTCGTTTTTATTACTTAGCCGGCCGGCGTGAAGTGAAAAAATCAAAATGGCTTTAATCCTGTTTACAAGATCTCGCTCTCCGTTGGTGAAAACATCCAGGTCTCTGAGTAAGGAGTTAAGAAAAGGTAATTTTAAAATGTATTTATATTTAATTAACTACATCGATATCCTTGGTTAACGTGAGGTGAAAATGTATGTCATTGGTGAGTGAGACGTTTTGTTTCTGTGATGTTGTCGGGTAACTTGTTAGCATTTGGTCAGTTTTTCGTTTAAAACTACACTACCCGGGCTAACAAAAAGCAAAAGATAGCTAGCTGGTTGACCAGGATCCCAACGATACTGACATACTTGTTTTTAAAATGTCATTTAATTAGCATTTCAAAGTATAACGACACCGCAACGATGGTAACGTACTAGCTGATACCCAATTAGCTACCTGGTGTAGTAATAGTCATTTAAACTTGGTATGACCTTTGCACAACCATATAGCTACTTTGGAAGCTAGATTTAAGGTTGGCTGGTTGGATAGACTTTTTAGATTATCAAGTAGTAACTTCGGATGATTGGTGAACGTATGTCTAACGCCTTTAACATTATGGTTACATTTCACGCAATAGTACGCTAGCTTCAGGCAGGTTAACCAATTCAGATGTGAAAGTGAAACGGTGAAAGCAAAAACGTTTCTTGGTGCATTTTTCAAAATTGGTAAAGTCAAGTTCCATTTCAAAATCACACACTAGTTAGAATTTACGTTGCACTTAAAACCTGAAGTTTGTCCTGCACATAAGCGGTGTTGTTTTTATTATAAGGCTATAAAATAATTTTTATTTTAGATTAAAACAGGCATTTAGCCTACTTGTTAATTTTTTGAGTGCTGTCAAACACTGATAATTATTGCGCATGCAGAGGTCGCCACATTTCTTCTGCACGTGTTCGTGTGATCATTTAAGCAGAGCTTCTGGAAAGAACAGTGACATGCGAAGTGATGTGGGCTCTCTTTTGCTTTTGTTGGTGGGCTATGACACGAGTGGTTTCCACAGCTTTAATGGATGTTGGAAAATGGTCGCGCAACGTAAGCTAAGCCAGTGAACATTCTTTGTGCATAGGTTTTATACTATTGTTCATTGGCTTCAGAACATTTTTGAGTTTGAAGTGCAATTGTTGACATACAGAATACAATACAGTATAGGATATAGCCACACAAACGGGCGTATATCTAAGCCGAACGGGCGAAAACGTACATTGACGTTTGCGTTGTAGGAGAGCAAGAACCAGTTCAGTTTATTTTCCGTTACCCCTTTTTTGTCCTTTCCCCATAACATTTGTTAATGGATACAGTACATTTTCCCTTTTCCATTGTGAACTGAATTGCATGTCCCCTTTTCCAAACATCAAGTGTGCAAAAAAAACAATTTCCTTGTTTTTTTTGTTGGCTTTAACAATTTATTTTAGTAAGAGAGTAGTTAGGTGACTGATGTTTCATGGTTTTTTCCTCAAATCGTCGTTGCACTGTTTGGGTTCTGTTTGGGTAGGTCTGTCTGTGTCGTAGACATTTCTTTGTGCTTCCACGCGGAGCCTAGAAGCCATAATGTCCCAGGAGGGCGTGTACTTTTGGCATCCAAGGACATATCGTTGAACGTAGATCCTACCTCAGTCCGGGTTTAAGAGGACAATGGCAGACCTTTGAGCAGAGGAGTGGCTGGCAGGGACCCTGAAGGGTAACTACAGCTCACTGCGGATTCGGGTGCCAACTGAATTGCTTAGTGACCAGACAACCACAAATGCATGCAGTGCCAATGGGGTCTCTCTAGCCTGGTCTGCTCTTAATGTCTTTCACATCGTCAGTGAGCATCATTCATGGGCATTGTATTTATTTTCTAACCGCATATTACTTTATAAGGAAGTATTTTCACTTTTTCAGTTCGCCTCTAATGTGAAGTAATTTAGATTTGCAAAACCATGTATTTTTATGTATCATTTGATTTAAGTTGCAAGCGAGCATCTTTTTAAAAAGGAATAAACATTATTTTAGAAATCCCAACCATAAGGCTTTTAGAAATAAGCAGACCACCTTACTGTTCTTGTCAGCCGTGACCTTAGGTGACTTTGAGTGGTGTGTTTTGATAAGGATTAGAAGCTGTAAAACAAGGATTGCCAACAAGGAAATGACTCAAGTTATTTGGTAATGTAAGTCATAATTCTGTGAAACGACCACATGCGAGTAAAAAAACCAAAATTAAGTTGGAAATTATGGTAGGACTGCTGACAAAAAAGGAACCTGTTTTGGTTAAAGTGGAAGTGCCTTATTGTATAAAAGTGTTTTTTTGGCGCCAATAAAGTTGTTAGTGTGTGAAAAAGTGAGTTTTTACTAAGTAAACCAATTGTAAGTCTCCTGGGGTGATTTTGCCAGAGAGGCCAGTAACTGATGTAACAAATAGGTATTCTGTTGATAAGATCTCTATACTCATCTCTTAATAAGATGAGTATAGTGATAATGATGACTTTGCAGGAGATTTTGTATTGGCTAAATGTGTAGATGGTAATCCACAACAACCCAGGCTGTTACTGGAAAATAAACCAAGACAGTACATTAGGACACAGCCCTACGCGAAGCCAAGTTTATTTTCCAACTATTTACAGGGTAGCTGGAATTGCCTTTCTTGGGAAATATAGTTTGCAGAGTTTTCTTTAATTGTCTTGTTGAGATGTTTGTAGTTTTTCAGGCACACTCAAGTCCACCATCATCCTTTTAAACAACGAGCAATGGCAAATTTAGGCCACGGTTTCCGTCTCGTCCTCTGTGGGTGAAGCTGGATAACAAACCCGACCTTTCAACCCGTGCCAGCAGCTCTGTTGACTGACAAGACCTGAGAGTCACAGAGGATAATGACAGCAGCTCTGTTGACTGACAAGACCTGAGAGTCACAGAGGATAATGACAGCAGCTCTGTTGACTGACAAGACCTGA
>JAOVYW010000944.1:0-16907 GCA_025775045.1 Hiodon tergisus | reverse complement strand
GTCGTTAAATACTGTTTGTAATTAGCCTGATCCTCAGCCGGTGCTGATGGGCGTGCCCGGACCTCTCCCATGCGTATTTGAAACGGACGCGTGGCACATAAACCTTCACTGGTTTTGTTAAGTATTTACGGGTTTCCATCAGATTGGGAACAGAACGGAAGTACCTATCAGAGCAGAGGTTTATCACACTGTGGATATCCACAGCAGACATCAGCCCAAAAGGCAACGGGTTCTTAACATCCCAGAGGAGTTGTTGGTGAAAATGCTTTCTTCAGCTCTGTGGTATTTGGCTCCTGATTTGTTTGCATTAAAAACTGAATGTTTACCAGTATCTACCTGGTAATTACTTACTAGCCACTCTGGGAAATAACTCTCATCAATGCACAGCTGTTCAGCCTGGGTAAAGCACTCACGTGCGTGAACTTCATTCAAACTCACACTGATGATGCAGTTTTTCAAGGACCAAGGGTGTCATTGAACTTATGCTTTCCTGTTTAACACGCATGACAAAACTTCTCTGCTCAAGCACGAGTCGAACAAAGTGTCCTCAAAACAACCTGCTGAGGTTTGGGGTGAACAGAAGACACTTGCTCTTTTCAGTGTCTCTCCAGTGCCATCCAGTCTCCTGTTCGTTCCTGCTGCTGTACTGCCGGTTGACCAATCACAGGCTAATTGACCAGGTGGCTCAGCCTAATGCAGCCTTTCAGGAATTTGAGTTCTGAAAGCAGGCAGCCATTTTCCTCAGCACTGCACATTTGGCCACAGTGGACATTGCTTAACTAATGAATAATGGCTTTGGCTCGACTGTGTTGAGTTCACAACGGGGCTTTTTACAAGCAACAGCTGAATCGCAGGGCAACTGGTGTCTTGTGTTTATATTCTTTTGTTTGCTGTCCATTTTTACAAAGGAAGTAAAGCGGAGGTAGGAGAGTGGACTGGACTGTTCAGGTCCCTCCAAATCTGAAGATAACCCACAGAAACACCTTTCCAGGGGCTTGATTTCATTATCATGAGATATCTCAAATTAAACAGGAAGTCATTTTGAATGACATTTCAAACATTGATATTTCAAATGTATAAAGACAGAGCATCTGTGTTAGTCAGTATAAGTTGGAGCGGTTTGCAAAGTGTAAAAGAGATTAAAAGTGTAATTGACATTTCACTGTATGTGGTGCGTAGTTGTTCCCCAGTAAACCCATACCATGTAATTCATTCTGCAAGGAAAGCGAAGACGCTGTGCTTTCCACTTGGACAATTTTTGAATAATGTATAGTGTGGACTTGGGAATTATAAGGACAGATACTGAGCTTAGCTGCGCCCCAATTTGTGTGATGTAGAAATGATAAAAGTAAAACAAAAACAAAAACAACCTGTGGCTCAGAAAGATAAGACTGAGCTGCTTTTATTGTATACTTTGCTATACTCTGATATATTTTTTGTATTTGTTTGAATGGAAAAGCATTTTGACACCAGGGCCATTTTTTTTACCTACATTATACTTGTATAGGGGTGTAGGGTGTAAGGGCAGTAAAACAATGACATTACAGACTTATAGTGGTTTAAATGGTGACTATACATTTTACGTGTAACTGCACTTGTAAGGACCAAAAAGAAATTATGGTACTTTAGTTGGATAAAGTGATTTATCTGATAGAAATCGCGATTCAAGTGTTACTCATTAAACAATTTACTATCCATGCCAACACTGTAAGTATGCATGTATTTACGCAGTAAACGTGTATGCAAATACACGGTCATAAGAGACACTTAATGTAAACTGTTACTATAATTTGTAGTTGAGGGTATTTTTGTAGGATGAGCAGGGCTAATTAACACTAGTATAGCCCACGATTGCCAACCCCTACCACACATTAACGTTGTTGTTCAGTGTCGTGATGGTTGCCTTGCCTTTTCATTACTATTTTGTTTAGTAGTTATTATCGCTGATTTGCTTACCACAACTTAATAAATTCTTCCGTTTGTTTAATTATTAGTTCTCAGTTATTGCATGTTAAATGTTCTCCTTTGATCATTGCATCATTTTGTGTTTATTATACATTGTGTGTGTATTCTAGCATGGGTCTTTTAAGAATTGTTTTAATAATTCCGGGCTCTACTGACTTCCCTACTCTCAATGGTGATATTTATATAAAACTTTTCACCTGCGACCAACCTCCCAACAATCGCGGAACACAAGGTCTTAAAATCAACGCAGGGATCATGGGTATTACAGGTTTATTCAAATGCTGAATGCTCTCATTATGGTGGCGATGAGAGCCGCGTTTAGCTCTGATCTTCCGGGCGGCTGCAGGTGCTGAGGATTCCCATTCTTGACACATCCTGGTCCAGCTAAGGCAACAGCCTTTAACTGTCCGCGGCATTCAATACTTTTCCAGATACTCCCCAGAGACCCAGAGTTAATTAAAGGGCCTCTGATAGTACTGGCTCCAGCAAAGCCAATTAAATGTCCCCCTGCAAAGCTCATATAAAGTGGGGGAAAACTGTAGCTCTATTGATTTCTCCATCCCTTTGCTCTTTGGACGGCAATGCTGCAGCTAATGGAGTACAACAGATAAAAGCCGCTTCTCTTAATGCCCAAGCAAGATTTCTAGAGATTCCTTTACTATTTTTCAAGACAGGGACCATATTGTTTTCTCTGGGACCATTTTTTTTTTTAATTCTAGAAGAATTGTTTTCTCTAGAGAGAAGATATGAGCTTGGGACCTTTCATGTAGGTAAAAGGATGAAAAATGCCCGGGTTAATTAAAGAATATTACTGCAGCCATGGAATTAGTTTTTCAAGATCCTTGCCTCTGAATCTGTGCTTTATACACAGAGATTGGGATGTGGTTTACAGTTATATAAGTAAGATAATGTTATATATAAGTTAAATAGGTAAATAAATAATGAATTATATATTTTTAAATTATTTTAATTCTGTATGTGATAATGCAATGAGCAGCTTGTCAAATGCCACTGGTAGCAACACTGGAAAAATGACGTGGAAAAACAAGGGGATTGCTGGAGGTAATGGCCTCCAAATCTCTGGAGCTACGAACCCCATGAGGCCTCAGGACTGACTCACCTGACCAATTACCCTCCTATTGGTCAGATGAGGTTTAAAAAGCAAAAAATGGAGGGTTTCTAAAAGGAGAAGGAGAAAAAGAAGGCTACTATGGGGCATGGAAAATTTTATAAGTTTTGGTTGTAGTTTGTGTTTCTGGTTTGCATTTAGTTTATTATGGTTTGGTTAAACCATAGTGTTTTCTGCTCCCACTGGTTTGAATACATTCCATTTAAATAAAATCAAGTTTAGTACTTCTACCTTGCCTTATTATGTGTTTGTCTCCTTGAAACCCACCGTGGAGTCATTGCAACACAAAAATAAAAATATATGGTCTTCAATACTGTTATAATCCATTTCAGATAATGTAGATTTAAAAATGTGCCTGTATTGTAGTGGGACGGTGAACAAAAGAGTGGATGGCTGCGTCTCCCCGCCCAAAGCCGTTTGAGAATTCTTTCCTTAATTCTGTATTTGGGGAGTCATCACCAGCACCTGCCACTCACTGTGAATTGGGGCCAGGTGCAGCCGCTAGAAGGAGTGCAGTTTTATTCCCCTCCGGGCAGCGAGAGGAGAACCCGGCTGGGGTTGACACAGTCTGTGCAAAAGTGAAATGGTGAGTGAGGACTGGAGAAATTTGTTTTTGATTCATTATTTTAAATTAAAAATAGCCAGAAGCATTCCCGGTATCTGGATTTTGTATTCAAAGAGGAAAATTTCACACGGGAGAAAGGAAAAATAGAATGCTGTTTAGCCTCCTACTGATGGGAAATTGCAAGTTAGATCTGCTGATAGTAAGATCTCATGCAGAAAACCAGTATGACCATTGCAAGGAGAAACTCTCTTTTTTTTTCACAAAGTGAAATTGTTTTTTTGTTTAAACCACTAACCACACATAATCCTGCTAGAAGTATCCTTGTGACGAATGATGAGGGATGCACCTGAACCGGGGACAACCGTTGTCCATGAACTTGTGCTGCTTTAGCCAAATCCCAGCTCTGTCATCGCTATGACAGCGGGGGCTGCTGCCTCTTGTTTTTAGCTGATGTGTGGCCGTGTGCTGCAACAGCCAAACTGTGACATAACCGACCAGATGTGTGCAGTGGTTATTTTGTGGCCTGCTTGTTACCTCGCACAATTAACGCCACGTCCTTCTGCCTCTCACCAATCAGTCACATTTTTGCCCACACAACTGCCGTTGACTGGATGTTTTATCTGTCGCACCATCTACAAACCCTAGACACTGCTGTGTGTAAAAAGCCCAGGAGGGCAGCAGTTACTGAGAGATCTGAACCTGTGTGGAGGCCTGGCATCGACAATCATAGGTCACTAGTTTAGCCCGTTCTGATGTTCAATCGACCAGTAACCGGATGCCTGTCTGTCTGCTTTATATAGCAAGTGACGCACTGTCATTAGGAACGATACTTTGTATTGATTTTACACCTCAGTTAAATTGTGAGGTTTACTATTGTTTCTGTATTTATTTTACACTTAATTTAACTCTGTAATATAATTTAACTCTGTGTATACAGAGACACTTTTTTTCGTTAGGCAAGTAGGCAGCTGCTGTGTAAGTATCACGCAAGTACACAGTAGTTATACATTGGAGTAGAGTGCAGCTTTTCAGATATCTTTCATTTATTATATAATTACACTGAGTGTAACTGAAAATACTGTGTGATTGTGTGGCTATTACCCAGAAAACCCATACCGAGGAAAGTGGGGGCATTGCGCTTTTGCCATTTATGGACAATTTATGAATAATTTATAGTATAGACTTGGTAATCATATATTCCCCAAATATTAGGCAGGGCCAAACAAGCCACGTAAAATCCATGGCAAGTTAAAGAGTGTGCGGAGACTGTCCTGCTTTGGGTACAGACTCCTAAGGGAGCAGATTCAGAGCATCGCTGTACACCTTTTTTGTGCTGTATAGATTTTTTTAAGCCCTTCTGCTCCCTGCTGCTGCTGCAAAAAAGAAAAAAGAAAGCAACTGGTGACGCCAAAAGCCAAAGCTAAGCTGCTTTTCCTGCATATTTTTCTACAAACATACGAGTTCCTAAATCAGTTACCACGTAGATAAATTGCACAGTTTGTTTATATGCGGAAAGCATATTCAAATTTTGTAACTTACAAACAAGGTACAGCAGTTTTACAGTAATTGTAGTCACCAAATTAAAAGGCAAGCACAGTGGTTGAAATGGTTACAAAAAATTGTATATGTAATTGCACTTGTAAGGACCATGATGAAATTGTGGAAAATGTGTTTAGCACTGCAGGAGCTTAACTTATGGCTTTCGTGATACTTGTAGAGATTGTGATTCAAGTGTTGCTCATTATGTACATTGTGACTATAACACTGTACTGTAAGTACCCATGCATTTACACAGTGAATACTGAGCGAATACCGAGTTGTTGGAGACAATGTAAAGTGTTACCCAAATAATTTTTGCCATTGTATACTAAGAAACCAAGTGGTTTTTAATGCAAATTTTATTTTATTTTTTTACACCTGTGACATGGTGCTGTTTCAAAATTGATCAAGTAACTTCAAGTTCATGAGATAATAAACTATTTTTAAACTTAAAATGTGTAGCTACTTGTTTGTACTTTTATTCAATTATTTTTATAATATAATAATAACTTTATTATTATAAAGTTGGACTATATTTATTATGAGCCTAAAGGAAATGTTCTTATGCAGCAATATAAAATTGATAATAATAATAATATAGTCATTATGAGGCATAGGTTGTTTTTTTTTTCCATATCATGGAGAGGGCATGAGGGCTGCCATGTTGCCGGCTGCTGCGTATTGTCTCTGAAATTATGTTTTAGGAAATCCGAGTTTGCTGCAATGTTTCATGTTCTGCTCGAAACCCCCACCACGGTTCCCGCTCCTCAGCCAATGCCAGTGCATATGTGTCTAATGATCTCCCAGAGGACGGGTGCAGAAGCTCACGCCTTTGCAAGAATACTGAGGTTTATTTTCTCTCCTAAGAAAAGCCAACTGTACATTAATAGGATTACCTTAAAACCTTGCGTTGCTGGTTAAGGACGCAAGCTATTTCTCTTATTCCACGTTTAAACTGGATGATTTGCATTCTTCCCACGCCACTGCTTGGATGACATTTCCAGCTCGAGAGTCTCTAATGATTTATTAACATCATGGCTCCCAAACTCCTTCACCATTGAAGTTAATAATAGATGCCCGTGGTTCACGATAAATATTTGGTATGTCAATTACACTTCTTATACATCATGACTTGGGGTTTTCCAGCTTAAACAGGGGTTTGTAAGCATTGGAAAACACTTTTGTTCTGTTGATGTAAAATCATTCAATACTTGCAGGAATGTACTCAAAAAATAGTTCCTTGGGTACTGTGAGAAATGCTTTGAAAACAAAATGACAAGTCCTCAATATGTTTATCTTAATAGTAGCTTCAATTCAAATCAGAGTTTAGTGGGTTATTTTATATGTGTATTTACTTACAGATAACCGATCACTTAACATAATCTGTAATACAGTTCTATATGTTAATGGGAGTGAACTAATGCCAAATTTGTAATTAAACTTTATTTAAAGGAAAAATTATCTTACGAATTAATTAAATTAGACCCACATTGAATCTGCGCTTACCAACGTGTAAATGTACTATTACTATTGAAGTGGCTTGAATAACCTCAAAATTGTTTGCTAATTGTGACTCATAGCTCAATGTATGTGCAAAATGGTTCTTTTGCACAATATTGTATGACAAGCAAAACAGTTGGTCCTCACTCTTGCATAATAAGGACATAAATCTTGGCAATTGTGCTAACTTTAGATGGAAAGTGAGACAGGCTAACTTTAAGCCAAGGTGTCAAAGGAAAATTGCCTTACAGAATATAATTCCTGATAATGATACCAAGGACCATTTTTTTGCATGTAGTAATAGATCTGCTCTCATTGTGCATAATTTCAAATTCAAGTTATATCTGATCATAGAATTGAATACTAGAGGGTAGCTCAAACATATCTATGTGCCCGCCACTCTTTTTCTCAATATAGTAAGTACGATGTTTCCTACAGTATGTAGACATTGTCATAAATACAATGCATTGGTCAATGCATACAAGACACAAATCGTGAGTATATATAGCATGTTTGGGCTGCGAATCTCACTTGATAATTTACATTGGTATAATAAATAAAACTGCTCTCACAAAATTTTGCCCCTGGATAGTTACTACAAAAGCGAGAGAGGGTCCCTCGATTTTTATCCACAAAAACAACCACGTCCTGGGTAAACATCGATCAACAATTACACAGAGAGATGTCTTCATCAAAACTTCATCCAAAGGCAGTATCTATACTATAATTTGTTTAAATTTTTTTTTGAGGACTCACAATACAGATGGTACTCCGCTTTACTGATAAGCAAAGTTTCTGTCCAGACTAATTTGTGCGTGAAACCATCGGGTCCACAGTGTTTTTGCAGCGAGTTAGCAAACACCACTAGGAGTGAGCCTACACAGACAGTTTCTTCCTACAGCCCTTAATTAGCTGTCAGGAAACTCATGCCTTTCACACAACCTTCATAAAAGCAGTGGTATTCTAAAGGAGCTTAGTTTACCCCTTCTGTTGGTATTTTTACAAATCCTTCCAAAGGACAGTGAGATCTTTGAAACAGTCAATTTGATAATAAAAAAATAATAATAAAATAAAAACCTTAAAATGAAATGCAATTTGATCCCAACTTTATCAATAACCTAATACTCGGCAATTGTGGTATTATTTTACTTTAGAGTGTGTGTTTTTATGAGACTGAGAAAGATTGAATTAAAAGGCTATGTTTTATAAGACGTCTATTTAGCGACATTAATGGTAAAAGCTCATCATGCCACTAATTAATGTAATGAAAAGTTTTTAAAATGAATATTGTGTAGAAATGTAATGAAATGTGTAAATAAATATTTACTATTTTTATGTATCAAAATTTAAATTAACGATCGTATAATAAATAAGATATATACATATGTTTTGAGTGTTTTTTGTTTAAAAAGAAGTTACAGTATAAAATGAAGATTCTTTTTAACCATTATTAATAGCTAGTTGAGTGGTCAGTTTATACCGTGGTACAAGCTATTCGCAGAGCTTCTCAAAGGAAGAGAACACAAAAAAAAAAAAGCAATGTACAATAGGTTTAGCCATCACTTACAAGAGTACAAGAGTAATTTTTATGAAAATAGGCCGTAACACCCAACAAGCACATGGAGTCCCAACCTCCAATGGAAACAAATGTGTGTATCAATTTAGGTGGCAATTTCAAAAATGATTTATTTTTTCGCAGAAAATGCTTTTATAAAAGGTATTAGACGGATGATTGGTCTGACATAAAACTACTGAAGCACGATTTTACATCATCACGCTTTTACTTCTCATCATCTTTGCAACTTGGTAACCTGCTTTCACAAGAAATCCAGGCTAGGGAGAGAAGGAAAATTGTTAGTTGTTTTGATGTTCATCAAACTGGAATAAATGGATAGACAAGAGATTATGCCTTGTTTTTTAAGATAGCTTTGTAAGATAGCTGTTCTAGTAGTATAGTTCGCTTCTATCGGGGAACTGCCAGTTGATCTATTTGTCCTCGAGTTTCTATTGTTTTTACAGAGTTTTATTAAATGTTGAACTCTGCATTTGCTGAGAAAATTACCTTTTTTATTTAGAAAAAACTCTAAGGGTTGTGTACCCTTACAGCCTAAGGCTCAACTGTCTAGCTAGAAAAGAAATATCGAAGTAATACTGACCAAAATATTGCCTAACAATTGAGAACACGGTACCATAGCCACATTTAAAATGTTCATGCTCATTTCTCATTAACAGTGTGGAATTCACAGTCAATCACACCTAGGTGCCAACAGTCAAACTCTTTATAAGAGCAAAGTTTGCTCAGGAGAAAAATAAAATATTAGAACTGGAAGAGGCTGGATTGTGTGGCTTGTGTGCTATATGATTTGAACTGTTCGGATCCGGCACTCCCTTTCTTTTTCTTGCAAAGCCTTGTTATTTTTACTGTCGTTGTTGAAAACCAGTGTGCGTTGCAGTATATTTTGTTTCCTGCCTAAAAATATATTCAGAGCAGGGAGCAGCCACCCCCTACAAAGTCCTGGGGAGCACAGGAGCTCCAGTGAACTCCCCAGAAGGCGTGGAAGGATAGACTGCATCCCAGAAAGGGATGTCCCCTTCTCTATCAGACATAGGGCACGCTTTGGCACCACAAACTGTCTGGTTATGACAGCCTATGGAATGCTTGGGTGGTTTCCGGTCATTTCCAGTACAAGAGGGGTTGTGTTCCAACAGTGGTTGATGGTTAACATTTCCATTTCAGGGTACTGAATTCACAGTAATGATAACAACCATACATTAATCTATTCTGTAAAGACCAAAATACACATATAAAAAAAAAAAAATAGTGTTTATCCTGACTTGTTGCTTGTCTGTGTTTTGTGGTGTTGCTCTATAAAAGGATCCAATTGCCCCAACAGTAATCACACATTTCATTAGATAAGGCAATGGGTTTGTAATTAATCAAATGGCTTCTGTGTTGTGGATCTCTTCGTAATGGAAGTCGATGTGTAACTTGGACACTGTTAATTAGAATCCTTTTGGAAGTTTCATTAGATGCACTGTAACTCTGGACTGGTTAAGAGGCTAAAAGAGGGAAAAAATCATTTTCATGGGATTCTTTTGCAGTTGTGTCGTATTTCAGCATTGCAGAAGTGACATGATTGCTCTTGCCATTCAGAAAAAAAAAACATTGAAGATTAATTATTGTTATAATTCCGGCCAATTCTCTGTTTCTTTTTAACGTGAAGAAAATTAAGATAATACTGCACACAATACTCCAGGTTTCCTTTTGGATGACGGGCCTCTTCCTTAAACTGGTCTTCACTTCTGTTCACTTTTTTACAATGGCTTACAAGTGTAAGTGACACGTTCAGTCCTGGAATTATTTTGTTTCATGACTGTCATTGATCAAATATGGCGTTGATTAAGAGAAATTGCTATTGGCAATTGTGCTGTAAGTAGCGTACTGTATAATACACTCCATAATGTAAACAACAAAATAATTTGTGTAAGTATCCATTTTAAAATAATTTTAAAATGTAGCGTTTCTCCCGATGAATTCCCATACTGAATGCCCTTTCCTTCTAATCCTTTCAGAGCATATGAGCATACAACCAAATTTAAGCAGTGCCCACACTGTGTTTATTTTTAATTTCCCAGCGTTGAATTAAATGTACCATGAGCAAGACAGGAAAATGTGTAGCCCTAAGCCCTCAATTTATCCACAGGGCATGTAAATAACAGATGGGCTCTGCAACCACACGCCAGCCCACTGATACAAATTGTTCCGGTCCTGTAGGGACCACCTTTCCAACAAGATGTAGTCACGGAGATGCTTGTGAATCTGATCCCATGATGTGTTTGTGTGTTTCAACGAAACGTGTGGAGCTGATTATTTGTTCTGTGTGGTACCGCAGCCATCTGGCAATGTAGTCGGAAGTGACTGATCACAAAGCCCACACAGTGTACTTTTATCCAACAAACTGTGGGAACTGCCCACTTCTTGCGCTTTCTATTTATGTGAATATACCACCCTTTGAAATAATTTTATTATTAAAGGGAACTTTTCCTTGCTGATGAGCTTAAGTCTTTTTCACTTTTTGTCTACAGTACAGAGTTTCTGATATGTAATAACATATGGTTAGAAAATCAGTAAAGAAAACTGAATTGCGAAGTGAATATGTTGGAACAGACAGGGATTTTGTTTTTTACAAAATACTGAAAGAATTGTGATTGTGATCTGGTCAATAAAGCACAAAATAAGCAGACGACAAGGTTACTGAGCTATTATTGGGG
This sequence comes from Hiodon tergisus, assembly GCA_025775045.1. Lineage (NCBI taxonomy): Eukaryota > Metazoa > Chordata > Actinopteri > Hiodontiformes > Hiodontidae > Hiodon > Hiodon tergisus. The sequence goes on along the minus strand of JAOVYW010000944.1, from coordinate 5,937 downwards.
AATACTGAGGGAAAAATACAAGTATGAGTACAATTCTGAGGCTATTGTGTCTGTGCAGAAAACTAATCGCAGGGAAATGAGTGAATAAATCAAACCGCATTAAATGCAGGCTGTCTCTCTAATGCGCCATGTGAGAAAGCCTCATTCACTGTCACCTTGTTTGGCATTCAGAAGTTTAATGTCCCTGCTACCATGCTATTCTTCGTTACCCCCCCCCCCGAGAGTCAGCACTATTCTGTGCCCCTCGGATTCTTTGCTCCAGCAGAGGCAGATGCCACCTTGTGACTTTCGGTAGGTGATCGGCATGCAGCAATGCTGTCTATGCAATGAAATGCCAAGGCCCGAAGGAACTTATTAAAAGTTCTGGAACACCAGGTGGAGATAATGTAAAAATTCCATACATGTGTAGCACACAAGGAAGAAAAAAAACTGTAATTGTTCCTAAAAGGCCACATGTGATTTGGCAGGACTGATGAAGGGAAATTGCTGTGGCTGAACATTTTTGCACACTGACTGCAGAGGCAAACTCTTTGGGAACGTACAGTACGGAAAAAAGGTATTTGCCCCTGCTTAACATTCTGCATTTTTGCTTATTCTCTGCATTGAATTTGGTCAGATATTTCTGTGGGTTGCAGTAATATAGAGGCAGTCAGAGAATGAGTTTGGTTCTTATTCTATTTGTTTGGTGAGGTACACATGCAGTGTAAAAAATTGTACCAATGCAATCCACACACACACTATATGATCTGTGCTTTCAGCCACACACACACCCTTTGCCCGCTAGCTCAACCCCAGCCATGGTGTCCTGAAAACAAGAGATTTCAGCGGATCATATGGGCACCTTGCCACCATTGAAGGAATCATGAATTATGCTCTGTACCAGAGAATTCTACTGGAGAATCTCAAGCCATGCTGTAATCAGTAATCTATTATGGTAGCGGTTAAAGAGCTGTTAGTACAGATTAGTGTTTTTCTGCATCTGATCTTTGATTTAAAGTTGTTATCCTGGAATGTGTGAGGCCTTGATTCCTCCCAACAAGCATTTTAATTGTCTTGACCATGAAGAATATCAATGTAGCCATAATTCAGAATGAGTCACACCTCAGGTAACTGGACACTTTTAGATTTGCTTGCAAATGTTTGGTGACTTCCTCTTCTGAAAACAAAACTTGGGGGGCGTTGTTTTGCACCGTGCTCTTCAGAACAGTATTTTTTTGGCACACCCCAATGACTGATTCAAATTTTAACATTTCATTTCTCATTGCCACTTTAATACCAGTCTTCTAGGTAATGAATCATTTTGAATTTAATTTCAATCCGTTTGAGGATTTCTTGCTTTAAATTGGCATATAATGAGATGCAAAATAGGCTTTATTAGAGATACTAGTACACTGTTTGCTTCTCATCTTAATATGTTGCATTTGGGCTAAATTAAGGAATTCAAAGCAAAATTGGCTTTACTGGTCCATGCCTCCTTTTAATGATGCATCTCTGGAGTTTGTCCTCACATTCTGGAATCAATCGATGCCCTTACTTTTGCAGATGATATAGGCATCTCTAGGAACCTGGAGGCAACCCCACCTCCGTAGAGAGGTTAACGTCTCCGTGATTTAATTGTTACTGAGAGGGGGGGAAAAAGACTTATCTCTGTGCCAGTTATTGACCCCTAATGTTAATAAACACGGACACATAAACTTGAGACCTACGCAACTGAGCTAATTAATCATGATCAGATGGAATATAGTATGAGTGCAGTAGGCCACAGATGATGTCCGGTGTCTCCTTCTCATTATCAATGCGGCCATGCACTTAGATTCAACATGTCTGGTTCTTTCATTAAGATGCAGAAACAGCATTTAACTGCTTGGAATAGGGATCATCTTTAGTCAGTCTTGGGGCGCGTGGGTTTGGGGGCGGGATTCGTAAAAATGATAGAAATCCTATTTGCCAATCCCTTGGCGACGGTTCCCATGTTAGATGTTCTCCGCAGCTTGTTAGATTGTAGAGGGTTCGACGGGGTTGGCCCCTTTTTCTCCGCTGCCATTCGCTCTTCTTCGTAGCCCCTTGCCCCAAGCGGTAGGTCTGTCTGCTAACTTTTATCCAATCAGTATTCAGAACACACAGCACCTCATCTCCCTTCACACTAACAATATTCTATTATTCATCCCAGTCACTGTTTCATTTGCATTCTTTTTAACAATTTCAGTAATTTTTTAGGATTTAAAATCAACTGGGATAAGTCTGCCCTGTTACCTTTAAACTCTGCGATAGCAAATATAGGCATGCCTGAAAAATGACAAGTAGTTAAGCATTTTTAATACCCTGCTGTAAAATTCTACCCCTTCTTAAACTTAATTGGACAATTTTAATGAAATATTCAGGTTCCTGACAATCAGATGGGTGCAGCTCCCTAATTTTCCCCAAACATGGGTCTCCGTAATAATAATGAGCATACTTCCTCCTACAGATGTTTTCATCTTTTATTACTCCTCTCCCTCAGCCTGCAAGGTATTGTGATAAATTGCAATGCGCCGATCTCTCAGTTTGTGTGGAGAGAGGAGCCACCACAAAATCAAAGTCTGCATGTTACAACGCGAGAAGTCGTCCTCTTTTAAATATATATTTTCTTTGGTCGTTCGTCCTTGGACCAACTGCGGTGGGGTTTGACGCAAGCACTCTTTGTGACTCTTCCATCAGGATCTCTCCACACAGGCTCCAGGACTGGATTTAGACTGGGGCTCTGCTTCTGGACCATAATCGTCAGTGTAATTATAGCTTGGCCATCGGTGGAAAGGCACACTAACTAAAATAAACAGTTATTCTCCAGTTTAGAAAAAAAAATGTCCTAGCTTCTGTCAGACACCCTGTTTTTCCACCTTTGCACATTCCAGAAAAATGGGAAAGAATATTCCTTTTTGCGCTTAGCTGTTTTTTTTTTTTTACTATCACCGCAGTAGAAATGGCCGTATCTGGTTAGGTGGCCCCACACTCTCTTCCCTGGCAGCAATGGATCTTTTCATTACAGCTGTTGTTTATCTGGAGCTTTCTATTGGGCACATGTCCATGCTGGTACTGAAAGGCTGCTGGGGAGGCGGGGCTCTTTTAAGCCCGAACCCAGCAGTCTCTGGATATTGGGTACACTGACGGGTGAGGGATATATATATTTTTTGTGTTGTTTTTTTCATTGTCTATTCGCTTGGTTTTCTCAGCAAAAACATATGATTGTATGAACTTTCATGTATGTGCATGTATTCCGCCAACTGTAAGCAACTGTCAACTGTAAGCAAAACTAGACCAATCTTTTCTCCACGTATTAGAGATTCAGCCAAAGAGCTGTTCATAGACGTGTAACTGGAGAAGAAGTATCCTTTTGAGATAAGTTTCTTTGTGAACAAATCCTGTTAGTGTAAAACATTTTCTCCCTTGGCAGTGACACTAAACTGATGCCGTTGACGTTTACCAATACTTTTTGTAATATTGTTTTTTGCAATTTGTTTTTATTTTGTTTGCCCACAATGACATCTTAGAGAGGGTTTGCATGCAAGTTTTCTATCCCGTAAAGTGTTGTGCAATCATGACATGTCACGCTTATACAATATATCATTAAATGCGTGCTAGCCTTTCAAGCAATTACATCGCATCACAGCCATGCTAAACACTTTGTCACATGTTCATAATATAACTTCACCCGGTTTCCCTATATAAAAGACTGCTCTTCGCCTGCCATCATGTTTGGCACAATACCACGCATATTAGTCATGAATTAAATCTGACTGTAATTTATGTATATTAATTGTATTGGATATTTAGGTGTAAGGAGCTGTCAGATTGAGTTACAATTTCTTTTTGTACTGCCCCTTGAAGAACCATGCGGTCCTGTTCGTTTTTTAAATTTATTTTAGTAAACAGTTTTGTGAGGCTTCAGACTGCATGCAGTGTGTGTGCGTGCTGGAGCTGGTACTGGGTTGATGGGAAGAAGTGGGGGGTCGTGGTTTCACAAGTCAGTGGGGAAAAAAGTCAGCAGCGTTTTCATTAACATACACAGTGTGATTCGTGCTTAAATGCAGACCGTTATTATGATGGTCCTCTGCTCAGCTTCAATTGCATTACAGGCAGATAGGAATAGGGTTTTTTGTTTTTTTTGGCCTGGTCTGAACAATATAACGTGCTGCACTCCATCTCTATTCAGTGTGTGCCATAATATTGAGATGAAGATGACGCTTTTTTGTGTTTTAATCCCGGGAAACCTTTCGTGACCTCCATTGGGACGTGATGGCATTTACTTGGTCCAGCTTTAGGGCCTTAGATCCATCTAGAGGGGGGGATATTGTTGTAAATGTTAAAAAAATAAAAAAAAAACATAATCTGCTAAATTAATGTTTTAAAAACTATACAGAGGTTGTATTACAAATGAAAATGACTGGGGGGTTTTTCACACTGAATTAACGCAAAAGTGGTATCAACGCATTCAGAAAGGCGTGTGCTTATATGTGAGTAATATGATTACATGGTGTTGTTAGGGATCAAATGTTACATCAGTCATGTTCTGTGGATATTTTAGGGATCAGAGACTAAGAAGGTGAATAGTTTTACTCAGATTATCAATCATATTTGACCTATGTAGTCTGGTGTTTAATGTTTGGTTTTGAGTGTTAAAACTAAATTTAATGTTTTGTTTTATTAACTTTCTGTGAAAATGTATGATTTCCTAAAAGTTAAGTTATACATCCATTGAATACTCTTGTTTTTTCAGTATTTTCTAAGGTAAAACACATTTTTAGATATTAATATGTATTATATCCTGTATATGTAACGTGGCATTAGGTCTGCTATATCAGCTGAATAAACCTTAAGCTTCTTTAATTCAAGCATTTTCAGCAACTAATTAAGTATTTTTATGAACTTATTATTACTATTGGATGTCTCTGTAATATACCTTTAATTATCTCCAGTGGAATATTTTTAAAAATTTAATATTAAAACCAGAAATTCAGTCCATTTAATTTAATTAAATTTCACATTATTTACGCCTCAACATCCTCTTCACGTCACCATAGGCAATGGCTTGCTGTTGGGTGTTCATTAAACGTGGGCACCCAACCTCTCATCAGTAATCTCCTCCTCTCCTCCTCTTATCACTGCTCTCACCCAACCTCTCCTCCGTAATCTCTTCCTCTCCTCCTCTTATCACTGCTCTCACCCAACCTCTCCTCAGTAATCTCCTACTCTCCTCCTCTTATCACTGCTCTCACCCAACCTCTCATCAGTAATCTCCTACTCTCCTCCTCTTATCACTGCTCTCACCAAACCTCTCCTCAGTAATCTCCTACTCTCCTCCTCTTATCACTGCTCTCACCCAACTTCTCCTCAGTAATCTCCTACTGTCCTCCTCTCCTCTTCTTATCACTGCTCTCACCAAACCTCTCCTCCGTAATCTCCTCTTCTCCTCCTCTTATCACTGCTCTCACCCAACCTCTCCTCCGTAATCTCCTCCTCTCCTCCTCTTATCACTGCTCTCACCCAACCTCTGCTCAGTAATCTCCTACTCTCCTCTGTTCCTCTTAGCACTGCTCTCACCCAACCTCTCCTCAGTAATCTCCTACTCTCCTCCTCTGTTCCTCTTATCACTGCTTTCCACCAACAAAATCAGTCAGTATGATTCACTAACTGAATGCGTTTCTTGAAGTTGGTTTTTGTGTTTCTATCAGGTGATTGCATGTAGTCAGTCAAAACCTCGTTTATAGGTAGGTATCTTTTAGGTAATTATCTTAATTCTTTCATACAATCAAAAAGCCATTATGTACATTTATTTAGAATTTTGATTTGGTAACGGTCTGACTCTTTATATTCGGTTGATGAAATGCTGGATGGATGCTTGGTGAAACCGTTTCAGAGTGAAACCAGCTTGCTGTTTGGGGGGGGGGGGGGGGGGGGGAT
>JAOVYW010000943.1:0-14846 GCA_025775045.1 Hiodon tergisus | reverse complement strand
AACGTACCTGTTCCCGTGTCTCATCCACAGTTGGCTGAGGTTTATTTTGGTGATTTTGGTTTTCTGCACTGGTGTTTTGCCGTGGTTTACTGTGTGTAACGTACCTGTTCCCGTGTCTCATCCACAGTTGGCTGAGGTTTATTTTGGTGATTTTGGTTTTCTGCACTGGTGTTTTGCCGTGGTTTACTGTGTGTAACGTACCTGTTCCCGTGTCTCATCCACAGTTGGCTCAGGGCCAGCCGGGACAGGTTGGCCCAGCCTCCTCCCGCTCCAGCCTGCTTCACCTGCCCCACAGTCACTCGTTTTCCCAGAGTCCTGTGCGCCAGGTATCCTCCTCTTCCTCCTCCTCCGCCTCCTCCAACTCCTCCTCTTCCTCTGCCCTCAGCGTGGGGCAGCTCGTCCGAGGTGAGTCGCCGACTTCTGCACCTCTCCCTCAAATTTTCTGTTTTTATTTCCATCGGCGCTACACTTTGTAACCCTGAAATGAACCAGCTAGCACATTTTATTGCGTCTCACTGAAAAACCATCACACTTTATGTGTATAGAGAAATGGATTTAAGGCGAAACATTATTTAAGTCAAAAAGGTTGCAGCCTTCCTTAAACAATGTCCATCTGCGTGGACAATCTTGTAGCTTGCTGTACTGTTTAAAATCAGGTAGGGAACATGGCGACTTTAAGGACCTTGAGTGTTTAGCTTGAAAGCAGTTTTGCGCACATCACTCTGGAGAAGATGAGCCAGGAAAGGCCGTCTCTTAGTAATCGTCTCTCCATAAAAATGACTATTACATTGGCACTCTCGATCCGAATCCCGCACGCGGTTTCCTGCCCAGTATTCCTTTTGGAAGAACTCTCTCACATATTGGGGGGGTGTGTTATTATTTCTGAAGAGCTGTTGGCGCCGCCACACAGGGTAAATGACAGCCACTCAGCGGCATACATTTGGACAGTTCCCAAATGCCGCTGACCCACGGTAAAGGGGACACCCATCAAAAAAAAAGCCATAGATGAAAGGAAAATCTAGCAAGGGAATTATCTGACAAACATGATCGTAATTGTTAGCGATGAGCTTTACCTGTTTCACAGGACCCGTGACAGTAATCAAGTGTGGCATGCTATTTCTGTCTTCTTCTCCGATAACACGATTTTCGAGCGATGAAAGAAATGTACTGGTAAATATTAAGCTCGAGCGTTTGATTTTTGTTTGAAAGCCGTGCGCTTTGAAATAGGTACATGAATCATTTAGCCCAAGCGAGTCAATCGCACGGGCATTGTAAGATTTTCCTGCATTGTTAAACTCAAGTAAACCACTTTTTTATTATAAATTTGATGTAAGCTTGAGATACTTGAGTACTCAATTGCAAAGAGGTCCAGTGATTAGTTCAATTTAGAGTAATAAATATTAAATTAATATTAAATATGGCGGTGTGCATGTAAACAATCCATCTATTTATTTTTTTAACTCTCAGTTTATCAAAATGAATTTGAGTAGGCTAAAATAGGCTAAAATGCTAACTGAATTGGCAGAAGATACATGAATTAACCAAAATAGGTCAAACCCCAATAATTTTATTTATTTTGCATGAATGCACATCACCAAAATATTTCTGTCTAAAATGGCTTGTAGAAGATCATTATTATGCCTTATAAATGAACAACTTAATCAAAGGTAATTATAATTAAGGAAGACTAATAGCTAACATGTAGGCCACTCTGGGAACAGGACCAGGATAGCAGTACGCAGGACACTATTGTTTACTTATTGATTCATAGTATATTTCTATAACTAGAACTAATATTTACTAATATTTACTAATATAATATAATTAAGTTACTAATATACTAATGGTTTTTATAATTTACCTAAGACAATTTTGGTTATTGCTTAAAAGTAAACAATTCCATGTAAGTAACTTCACACACCATGTGTTTGTCATTAACTTTGACAGCCAAATGTATTATTTCTACAATATCATGAATGTTGAAAGTGATTAAAAAACAGATCAATTTAATTTACTATGCCAAAGCTCAAGGCAAACTACATGGTGGTTGAACTTAATCAGAGCAGGAAGAGTGTCTCTTCAGTCTAACTCTTATTTCATCTTTGCATTTATGCAAGTGTTATTTTTCTTTGTCTTTTACTTGCAAAAAAACTTGTGATCCCCAAGCTCATTGTTGTTCTAACCAAAACAAAATATAAAAATAGGATACCTATAGTCAATACCTATAGCCATTTTAAGCCATTTAATTAAAATTAAAGTTTAAATGGAATTGAACGTAATGTCTCCTGCAGGGGTAGGCACTGCCTTATCGCCACTGTATTTACAATGTCGTCTCATTGTTGCCAGCTGCAGACAGGAAATGCCCTAAATGTAATCGAGAGTGACAGGACAATTGCTTATTGATTTTACCTTAAACATGCATGAGGGACCCCAGCATTAATAAAAAGTCAACATGAATGATTTACAAGCAGAAACTTTTGTAATTGCACACAGAAAAATAAGTTTTATTTTATTTTATTTTTTTATTTTTTTCTGATACAGGTTGTCATTTATTCTTCTGCAGGACTGGTCACTTAAAATTAGCATGCAGTGGTTTTTAAACAATAAGATTAAGAATAACACCAACAGAGAAAATGTTTCAGTCAGCCCGTGCACAGAACATGAGCGTGAGCTGAGTGAAAAAACAGTGAGGAGAGGAGAAGTGAAGTTCGCGTCTCTTGTCTCCAGACCCGCAGACCGCCCCCAGCGAGGTGGACGGCGTCAACCTGGAGGAGATCCGCGAGTTCGCCAAAGCATTCAAGATCCGGCGCCTGTCCCTGGGGCTGACGCAAACTCAGGTGGGCCAGGCCCTCAGCGCCGCCGAGGGGCCCGCCTACAGCCAGTCTGCCATCTGCAGGTAAACATGGGCTACTGCACGCTGCCTGTGCTGGGGCCTGCGAGTCATTCTCAGGCAGGCGGGGGCTCCGTGGGTTTTGCCTCTTCGCTTTTGAGTTTTGTGTTATTCCTGACCCAACAGTTGGGCCGTTTTCACCACTAAAATTGTAAAATATCTGTAAATTTCCATTAGTAAAATTAATGTAGGCATAAATGTGTCAATAGATTTTCTGCTATATGGAATCGATTATGCGGTCCCAGTGTTTTCAACCTAGTCGAGCAAATTAGAGTTTATAATCTGCACCGCTTAGTGTGGCAGTCCGCTGAACAGAAAATCACAGTTCTGGTTAAAAAAAATGTACTTGCAATTCGAATTACTAACGGCAAAAAATTGTGCAGGTTTCGACTTAAAGGACATCATCAACTCATCTGGCTTAGGCTGGATTTTCTTTCTAAAGTACAAGAGCTCCATTCTCATTCAAAATGCATTACCCAGGCTGAAATATAAAATACATTGCATTTAATGTCATTGAATAATTACTAAGACAGATTATCATCAATGCTGCATTTCATTAAACAAACTGAAAGCTATAGTCATTAAATAGTTATAACATTTAACAGCGCCCTGGCCTAAATATTTCTATAAGTGGACCGTAATATATTTAATTAAATATTCAGGTACATCGTGTGAGCATTTGTGCTTCCTTGTTTAATCTACTGGCAAATATTTTAACGTCATGTAATATTTACTGCGCAGAAATGTGTTAGAAATGCATAAAATTTTCATTAAACGGAAGACACGGACATGGCGAGGAAAATCACAATTAAAATTTTATTTTATGCGATTAAATTTTTCAGGAGGGTAAATTTGTTAAACGCCATGCCGTCTGCAATGGGCTCTGTCTACGATTGATACTTTCGTGAACTCTGTTTGATTGGCCGATGGAAATACATGACTAAAAGCATCTATAGACCCACTGAAAACGTTAGCCTGATACTTATCAGAAAATACGGAGAGGGAAAAAAGAATGCCACCATCCCTAACAAGCAACGTGCATTTTCTGGCTACTGATTAAAAGCTGTAATGCGTTTGCCTGCCGTGTGAACACGCACACTCCTGAATTTCACGCTAAACCCGTTATAGATGACCCGCTGAAACAGAGCTATCCTTTAAGCTATGCAAACCCCCACATCCTCTGTAGTGTCGACCAGCGTGACTTTCGCTCGCTTGCCGTTGCAGTGTGCGGCAGCTGTCAACAGCTTCAAGCCCAGCCTTGCTCTTTATTTATTAATTAATTTTAATGCAGTCTCCAGATGACCTGCCCTGTTTAAACAACACGACGCCGCAATGTTCTTTTAAAATTTTAATCAAATCACCTTCGACGGGCGGATGAACATTTGAAACTGCTTGGAAACGGTTTTTCTTTTCTTCTTTTCTCAAGGCAGACCCATCTAATCAGAACCAAAGTCTTTACAGTTGTGAATAAAATATTTAGAATGTAATAGAAAATATAAGGTGCCGTTAATTAAATATTTATCGCTGAAATTCTCAGTGGTTTTAAAAACTTTTTGTGTTTGATTGGCCCATCAGATAACAGCTAACTCCATAGAGGCACTGTAACATTCAGGAACACAAATATTAGGAAAAAATCAGCTTACGGATTGGTACCCCCGAGCCTAAATGTGCTTGTATGAGGAGCTGATTTTAGCACCTACATGTCATGTTTGTAGTGTTTCCTTTTCAAGGACACAAACCTAATATTTTTTTGTTTTAGTTTTTTCCCCAAGACTTAACAAAGTTATCAAACTGATGAGAGATACAAATCACTAGAATACTTAAAATTTTAAAAATGCAATAACTGGCATAAAATAATTAATTAAAACGTTATGAGGAAACGTCAAGCGCGTATTTAATTGTGATCTTTTCATGTAAATTAGTTTAAAAGGGAGGGAGCAGGACAAGCCTCTTCCAATCCTAGCCGCCTTTGAGGCACCCATCTCTTTTACACTCTGCAGGCTACACAGCCAGCACAAGGTTTTCACAGGTCACAGGTTTCTTGATGAAAGTGGGTTTTCCTTGAATTTAGGGAAAACTTCTGACATGTGAATATACAGTGTATTCAAAATTCTCATATAAATTCCAAATTATTCCTTTTTTAGCCTTTGGCAACAGTAGTGTTTGCAGATTGGTTCAAAAAGTCCTTAACCTGAAATTACCAATACGGGAATGTCATTCCAGTGGTTTTAGAACTGACTAGAATAGGGAATCCTTTCAAGCAAGCAATTAGATTTCCCCCTGAGTTACAACAGCGGCAAATGATTCATTTTAAACACACTGAAACATGCATATTCCAAATCCATGATTCATATTTTAAGCTGAAGAACTTCCTGTGTATAGTTCCTGTGACAAATTAAGAAGGGTGAGTGATGTTAAACCGTGTGTATATTTAATCGTGTCCGCCATGCCCCTGCTCTCACTGCGCCCTGCTAATGGTGCTTGTTGTTTTCTGTCCCGAAATCGCCTTACCCAACCTTAAAAGTTAATACACAGTAAATATGGGCCCTTACACTGTTAGCAATACTGTAAAGGCTCTCAGATCACTCGATTGCTGGATGTCAGATTTTTACACATCAGTTAAAACATTTAGTTATTACCATTCAGTTATCTGGAATGATATGCTGTAGGTGCTTAGTTTATTGGAGGCAAAGCGCCCCCTGCAGTGAAATGAATGCAGTGTGAAATGAACCACATAGAGGACAGGCTCAGAAGAAAGTTACCACGACGCCAGATAAAATTTAACCATGACGACTGAGATTCTAGCAAAGACATACAGACTAGCCTGGGGGGATTATATTAACTTAATCTGATGTTATTGCTTGGAGTATATGGTTTATGTCAATCCTTTAATTTCATATATATGTAAACTAATCCCTAGCTGTAAAAATCACTAATTAATTGAGACTAACCGGTTTATAATAATAAAAAAAACAGTTTTCCTTTCGATCTCTATGATATGAAACGCCGGTATTCTTCAATATCTATTACAATTGCTCACAACAGGCTTGTGTTTTTTTGCTTAATTTGTAGTTTTATTTTAGTTTTTTTTCTCGAAAGCATGAAAAATTCACAAAAAGGCCATTGTCTCATTTTGCCAAGTTATTTTGAATCCTGTGACCCTTCGTGATTTTAAAGACCCATGTAGGAGGGAAAGGAGAAATTGTATTCACATCAAACATTCAGTGAAGGGCGAGGCTACTGAGGGGCAGGGACGTTTCCGTTTTTTAAAATGTATTAAAAGCTGCATTTGTGTGAATTATTCACGTCGTTATTGTAAATAAATTATACTAAATTTACTTCCCATTGGGACATCTGGTTGCTGTCGGGAACATTGTCAGCATGTCAACATTGCATGCATGTTAAAATGTGACTTTCTAATTTGCATGCTGTTTAGTGTCCTGTCTGTAGTAATCTTCAAATTTAGGAGATAAGACTTTTGGTGTAGTCAGTTTCAGTAAAATTATCCAACTATCTGTTACACTTTTATTTATTGCATTTTATCTTTAAATACCAATAAATAGTCAACCTACGGTTTATTTTTAAAACTTTTATTAATATGGAAACTTAATTAACAGTTCATATCATTAGACCCTCACCCTAACCATAGCATAAATTTATATCCTTAGCAGATAAAGGATACATTATGTAGCTATATGTATTTTAAGTAAATTTGTATTATTATTATTACAGGGGAATGTAAAAAAATATATATTACCTTTTTTTTAAATGACTAAAATCCGTTTTATAAAAACTATGAATGTGAATTATGTATGTCCTGATACACTGATCTGAAATGGCTTTATTTGACTGTAGTTAAGACCAAATCAAAACTCGCTTCCCGCTTCTCACACTCCACATGTGTGTTCTTTTCTTTATACACATAGAAGACATAAGAGACTTACAAAGACAAGAAAACGCTGTTAAAAACAACTGCAATAAATGCAATTAGCGAGTTAGATATAAAGTTTTGATTTGGTCCCTGTGCAAGTGATTTTATTTGGTGTAAAATGCCAAGTGGCACTTTTAGTATCATATTTCATAATGAAATCACGGACGTCTGACGTGTATGCTTTAAGTCTCATGGTATTGTATTTCTTGCCTAAGAAATGTATACAATATTTTTATGTATGACTTCATAGGACATAGACCTGAAGACATTCTTGTTAGGCTTTGGTAACTGTTAAGGCAGAGCTCCCCGGTTACGGAGCAATGAGAGCTCTTTGTTTGATGTGAAGATTGTTTGCGGTGACTTCCTGCTCTGCCTCAGTGTCCTGGGGAGGCCTCTTCCCCAGTTGCCAAGGCAGGCAGGACGTCCCAGCCCAGCCTGGGGCGCCCTAGTAAGACTCTTCTTTTTCAATTCTCCCCAGACACACCATCCTGAGAAGCCACTTTTTCCTACCGCAGGAAGCCCAAGAGAACTCTATAGCTAGCAGTCTGACAGCCAAACTGAACCCTGGCCTTTTATATCCTGCCAGGTTCGAGAAGTTGGACATCACCCCAAAAAGCGCCCAGAAGATAAAACCGGTTCTGGAGCGCTGGATGGCGGAGGCCGAGGCCCGCCACCGCTCCGGAATGCAGAACCTGACCGACTTTATCGGCAGCGAGCCCTCTAAAAAGCGCAAACGGAGGACCTCTTTCACCCCGCAGGCACTGGAGATTCTCAACACCCATTTTGAGAAGAACACGCACCCGTCCGGACAGGAAATGACGGAGATCGCAGAGAAACTGAACTACGACCGGGAAGTGGTCCGGGTCTGGTTCTGCAACAAACGGCAGGCGCTGAAAAATACCATTAAGCGGTTGAAACAGCCCGAGCTCGGTTCCGCCATCCCGATGGACTCCATCATAGACCCACTAATGGACCCACCAGAGGGACAACCTTAAAGAAACTCTGCGAGAACATAAAACAGAGTAACACAAAAACAAAAAAACACTGATTCCCAAAGAGCTTGAATAATTCCAGCTACTGGTACCAATCTAACATTTGGGGACCATGACAGAATTTTATTTTATTTGTTTTTTGGGCAGGGGGGTGGTTTGTTGGCAGTCACAGGGTCATTACTGGACATTCGGTTTCGACAGTTTTTGGCGATCAAATAAACCAACCACAGCGTCAAGCGGACCATGCGTGGTGTGTCGGTCTCACGGTTACTGCCGGTTGCTTAAAGGGCCGCGATGAAAACTAAAAAACCCAACAAAACCGAAAACGCTGGGGTGTAAACATCGAGAAGAGCACGTGAAACACTTTTCTCTCCAGTCTGCCATAAGGGGACCCGGAACATACGGAGTGATTTTTTGGGAGGCTTGGATCCACATCATGGAACAGAAAGCAAACGCGATTAAAGGCCAAAAAATACCTAACTACAAACCAAAGTCAGAACGATTTAATCAGATCCGAACATCAAACCGAATTCTTTTTCTCTGCTTAAATGTCGAAATTTTTACATTTTTACTGACAGAAAGCAGCGACCCAGTGTGCGGGGCTGAGTGGATGCTTGTAAAGTTTAGGTTTCACGTTTCACATGTTATCACTAGTTTAGTGTTTGTATTTATTTTTATATAAACGCTGTGCACTTCACCGAATAAGTACTATTGTGCCCCATGTGAACTGATTATTATTATTATAGAGGTGAATTTTGTATGGTTTTGTATTGGTTTGTCCCAAAGATTTTTGACGGCTATAATCAGTCTATCCGTGTATGGGCAGTTGAATACGCATCTTCTGAGCATTGATCTGTCTTGTAGCTGCTGCTCGATTCGCTTCTGTTCTGTTCAGTGGTATAATTGTTTCCTCTTCGTTCATTTTTCCTTTTATTGTTTGCTTTTGCGCTGAAATGACCATATTGTTGGTATGTAAAAAATGTATAGTTATTTATTATTATTTTCAGAAGATAACTGTGCAGGAGGAAGGGTTGTGAATGAGAGACGACTCCAACAGAGTTTTCCACCGATGGATCTATGGAACGAACAGCTTCAAGTCCTCTTGTTTCCCTTGCGTTTTCCTGTTTTGTTCCATTGCAATAGCCTGCAAGCCAAAGAACCAACTTCTAGGCTCTAACAACACGACAACGTTTCATGTGTCAAGTGCTCTATGGTTCCTATCGATGTGAATGATTTGTTTCTGTCTGTCTACAGTCAACTCATGCTCTTGAGATTATCCAGGTGTAATATTTGGCCCCACAGGAAGAGGTCACAAAAATGCCAAATTCCATCTCATTTAAAAATATACATCTTCTTCTGATCAAAGTTTCATCTGAATTTCCTCTGAACACAATACAGCCTGTGAATTTCATTGTTCTGAATATCTCTTTTTTTAATTTTGTGATCTTTATAGCTGGAGTTTATACATGTCAAGTTTTTTACAAAGACTAAATAATTTTCTCACCACTGCCTGTTGTGCAGTTCTCTTTGTGAATTTAATAAATTTGTTTTGCATTTAGTTTAAAATAGTTTTACAGATGTATTTTATTTAAATGTCTATTTATTTATTTTTTATATTGTATGGACTTTCCTTTCTTAAATTTAGTCACAGTACTTATTTACATTCTTGGTCTTGGAAATAATTTTTATGTGGTATTAATACATGTTTTGACGGAAATTAACACACAGACCAGCTTTGACACGTTGGATTGTTCGGTATTTTGGGCAGTTTAAGGAATCTTCTTTTATTTGGTCTCTCAACCATTTCAACATCACTGGTTGACACTGGATAACCATCCCACTAACCAGTTTCCTGCTTTACATTCACTGCATCACGTTCTGGCATAAGCACACAGGCTGAACTCAAACCAGTGAGTCCCAGGCAGTTTGAGAGATCTGATTGGCTGGTGAGGATAAGGCTTTGAGAAATGAACGATCTGCTGAATCTCTAAGCCAGAGTAGTTAGAAAGGATCACAGCCCGTTGGGCTGATTTGTGTCCAATCGTCATGTATGCTATAAAGGCTATCTATAAAATCTGAATAAAAATTGCCCAAATTCTGCAGGTCTGTTACAGTTGTCATGATATCCCACGTCGAGCTCTCCAAGATTGCTGTGACATGAGTTTACAACTGTTTATTGTGTTTTAAACTAACATAACAAAACCACAAATCATTTTAGTATACAGAGCTTAAGTTATACTGCTGAAGAAGGCACAAGCCATTGGTCACAACTGAGTAAACATACTTTGCATCCATTGTGTTTAACGTTCAAATAGGCTGAACTAAAACCTTATCTTCGCAGTATTTAAAAAATGTGACCATATTTATGTTGTTAATAGTATTCAGCGATTTTAGATTTGAGAGGGGAAATGAATGATTGAATGGTGAAGAATATAACTTTCGGCATTTTACCGTGATGATTAAGGTCTATAAAGAGGATGAGAGGCAGCTGTGTTCTTCCTTGCTAAGTTTTATCCAATGGCTGCAGGTTGTGACCTTTGACTCCTGTTCATTGTTCCTATGAACATCAAGTCTATGGTTATGGTCGAAATGAGCGTTTGTACGACGTATTGCTGATACCTCCTCTCTTGTCTAGTCTTTAGAGATACTGTCCGAGCGCATTCTGATGTTTAAGAAGTGGTTTTTCATATATGTTCTCTCTCTCTCTCTCTCTCTCTCTCTCTCTCTCTCTCTCTCTGCCTGCCAGTATTTCTCCTTCTCACCTGATAATAATGATTACCTTTTACCTGGTAGCAAACGTGTTGTGGACAAGCTGAAAGGTTTGATAACGAAGCTTTAACCAAAATGAAAAAAGTAGGAAAACGCAATGCCTTTGCTAATTAATGCTGGACCAAAGCTCAATGTATTGTAGGTTTATGCACATTGTACAGAGATATGGCTTAATGTCGCTGACAATCTTGCAATATTAAACTGTTATTTAAAGAAAATTAATTAACAGGCGAATAGATCGTGACGAATTTACCTCAGCACTGTACTCATTTGCCAGTGGCCAATGCCAGAGAATACCCTGTCTAGAATAAAAACTAAAACAACTATGAGTTTTTTCATTTGTACATTCCGATAAAATGGTGTATAACTTGTCATTTTAGAGACTTGTTTTTGAATCGAGATTATATAGGACACACTTGTTTATATTACTAAGTTTACTTATGTGAAATGGTTACCAGGGTCTGTATAGAGCTATTAAAAGATGTGGGTTTATATTTTATTTTGTTTTTTGTTTTTTTGTGTGTTGTTTTTTTTTCTTCTCCATTTTTCCATGCTGTGAAATGTACTCCAGTCACCTGGAAAAAAAGGCTTTGTGACCGAAATTAACCATAAAGGTATTTTAGGAAGTAAAACAAACTCAAACACACAAAAACACACATAGGTTTAAAAAAAAATAAAAAAATGAAATCATTAAAGACCTCGAAACCAAAGCTAATAAACCTGCACGGGTTGCATAAAGGTTTATAGACTGAAAACTGTACCTAATCTCTATAGAGCAATATCTGTTTGGTCAGTAAAGCTGCACTTTCTGTGTTTCTAAACAGCTTCAGATCTGTCACCTTTATTTGTATCATAAATATTAAACAATTGTTTGAAATGAGAGGCGCGTTCTGTAATTCTTCCGTGGGCACGGGTGCATTAAAGAGCAGCACTTCCCCCTCTGAGTCGTTCCTTACAGGTAAGTGTGCTGGACGCCGGTGTTCTCTGACAGTTCTCTGATCAGCGGACGCTGACAGTGTCCGCCGTTGTTTGTGTCACACCGGAGGGGGATGCCGTGGTCGGGGGATGACGTGCAGTGCTGCAGGTCTCCGTCCAGATAGCTCGAGTGACCGGAGCCCGGCCCGCTCGGGGGATTCCACGCCCTTGTCCGTCGTGCCCGGGTCAAAGCCGGAGCCTCACGAGTTGATTTATGATCCAGGACATCTTTCCTCCCTAATAAAAAAAAGCGAACCGAGATTGCCTCATGGTGGACGGCTGTTTAACGTTTCGGAAAAGCAGCTGTAGGAAACCGTCGTCACATGCTCCCTCCTAAGTCGAACTGAAAGAGGCCGAGGTCCTAGCGACAAGCGGCAGACGTCCCGGGTTTTGCCCCGCTGTGACGTACTGACAGATGCAGACCCGCGTGAGGAGAGGGCCCTAGACAGAGTTGAAGCGCGGCCCCCTTCGCACATCGGGTGCCCGCCGCCTAGGTGTCTGCTTCTGTCTCTGTCATTTACAAATTTCTGCTTGGCATCCGCTGACAAACAAAACACAACAACATCAAATGTATTTTCAACTTCTCTGCAATATTTTCCCCTCCGTGCTAAACAGTGTAACGTTTGTGGCCCTATCCTGAGTTTTTCTTACCTAAGTCTATCAAGTAGAAGAATAACTCTGTAGTCTGGAGAGTAAGGTGGCGCTAGTCCTAAACTTATCAGGATATTTAAATGAGGAGAAACGGATGCGTTTTTTAACAAGGTTGTGTTTGTCATGCCCACTGTGTTTTCCAATTGTAGAAGTGAGTCCTGAGAAATGTTGCCTGCTTTTTTCTGTCAATAAAGAATGTAATTTGTAATCTGGATTGCATGTTTGTACATTACTGGTATCTGCTGAGCTTAACACACAAGCTGACTTCAGCTACCTTGCCACCTTACCTTGTGGTCTGGTTTTAGAGGATTTGCTGTAGTTAACTGATCAACAAAATGGAACCGTATGGGTTTCGGCAAAATTCTGCATTTGTTTCTTAATAGAAAATCTGTGTCTGATTGTACTCTTGAAATGGCTCGTGTTTACAACGTACTTAACAAGGTATTTTCTTGTCTGAACAGAACAACGAAACTCCTTGATTTAAAAAACTGCTATTATTTTTTTAAAGAGCCTTTTCTTTCAAATAGCATTTTCAGCTTGACGAAGCAAAATGATAACCAGGAAATGTTTTGGTCGGACAAAATTGTTTGCTTCCATTGTTGCGTAATCCTTCCTTCAGAGCCGGTGGACTACATCCTAGAACGAATGTTTTTCACAGCCCCTCACCCCTATCCCCACCACACCTGTTTTTCTATGGGCCTTGAAAAACACAAAATTGTTTAATTGTCCAGGATACATATTTCCGCAAGGTCGACCGTACTGGCGAACTCAGAGGCCTCCTGTTCGGTAACAATTCATCTCGGATCTTCACGGGCTCGACTCTTTCACAAGTTTGTAACCAACTGCTGACTGGTGATACATTTAATGCCTAAAACTGCAGTGAATAAAACTAATCTCTGGGTTTCATGAACCTCTTATGTAAAGAACGTAGTTTGAAAAGTGATAGGGCACAGTTCCCCCTTTGCTCCCGATACCAAGTTTACTTTTGTCTTGTTGGTTTTGTTGCTTTTTCACTCATTTAAACACTACTGTTTTTCCAGCCGTCCATTGATTCACACATTGCAGATTCGGCCACATTTGGCAAACAGCTATCTGAATAGAAACCTCTTTATTCCAGACCTGTTGGGTATTAGCAGACTTGTGCTAGTTTCCTTTATAATGCTTTAAAAAATATATAACATCCTGTAGTTAGCCACGTGATGGTGAACAATGCCTTGTCCTGCTTTTTGCACCGATCATTAGACTTTAAGGGCTCACCATCAGCTGATCATTGCTTGTAAAAACACCAGAGGTCCCCTTCAGTGGCCATTTCCTCAGTTCTGGACCTGATGGTGCAGGTTTTGAACACAATAGCATCGCTGTGTTTTGGGGTGATAATGTTTTAGAATGGTGTATGGGCTTCTGTTTTGTTTGTGCCTGTTGTGTTTTTGTGCACTTATCTGTGAATTCAAACTGAGGGTGAACCCAAATGGGGGGGGGGGGATTGTTGCCTAACACAACACAATTATTCCAAGTAAATGAAATGCATCTTGCATTGTGACTCATAAACTCAGATCACAGATTATCTAGGGGCTTCTAAAAGCTGTCACTCATTGAGATGAGCAGTTCTAACCCTGGGGCGAAACCCCAGGCTCCAGGCTTTCAGAGCGGAATTTCATATAAGTTAATGGAGTGGCCTATTCCAGGTGTACTCCATGACCTCCAGCTCTGGACAAGCGGGCACGTTCTCACTACATCCTAAGTACATGATAGGATGAAGTGACCCCGCATATTCGTCATCCAATAGCTTTCTCCTGAAACGTCCCTGACGTAAGTGCAGTTAACAGCCTGGCATCCAGCGAACAATAAAACCTGTCACTTTCCGCCGTCATCTTGGTAGCGTGATATGCTACCAAGCTAATGCTGCAAGTGCTGAGGATTCTCCCCGAAGGGTCTGCATTAATGCATTCTTTAATCAAATATACCTATATATATATACCATATGTGTAGTTAACAGTAGCCCTTGATCATTTCAACAAACTACCTTCTTGCTTTCTGGTCATCTCGGGAATAGTACGATAGCTAAAAATTATTAAACTATCCGACACAGGGTACATAGTAGGACTGTATTAAGGAAGTAAGTGAATCTAAATCCTCATGGCAGTGTACAAACTCTTATAATCACCTCCTACCCATCTACTTCTGTTTGTCTAGAGCAGTAAAGGTTCATAGATGTTTATATAACGAGAAATGCTGGCGCCTAAAAGTAAAATGTTCGTAAAAAAGGATGGAAGCAATTCTTTCTACAACGAGGGAAATGGTTTCTCAAGATTTTGGAATTGAGAACAGGAGAGGGACTGGTATCAAAAAGAATAGCTTTATTCTTTCTCCATTTTCCCCTGGTGCAAACATTTTCTATACCTGTCAGCAGCAGAAAGACATGCAAGAACAGCAGAATGTACAGTCGTATCAAGCTGTGCTTTTGGAAATCAGACCAAAGTAGCAAACACAGAGTTATAAATGCAGGATATCAGGATTTTTTTGTGGATTCGGGATCCTTCAAAACTAATCTTGCCTCTGTGCGTGAGTGAGTGAGTGAGTGAGTGAGTGAGTGAGTGAGTGAGTGAGTGAGTGAGTGAGTGAGTGAGTGAGTGAGTGA
>JAOVYW010000942.1:0-16912 GCA_025775045.1 Hiodon tergisus | reverse complement strand
GGTTACACAGAGAGGTTCAGTGTGCGCACTGTATCTGTCCGGTTACACAGAGAGGTAATATCCCTTTTACCATTGAGTTTCTTTCATAGAAAATGTTTAGACAGGAGTTGTTCTTGCTGCAGGTCATTACGTAACGTTAGTGTTATATTGAACATCTGTCTTACAGACGACTAACGTAGAGGAAAACGGCTGCAGCAGCTGTGGACACAGCCGTGTGGAACATGACTTCATTGGGGCAGCAATACTCTGGCTTTTCCCCCCCACCACAGTCAGGTTTAGATCCTGATGACGAGTTTGTTACACCTGGTGACTGTCGGACCAGTGGTTTATCTGACCCTTTTCTCCGCTCTCCTGAGTTTCCTCATCCCCTGGAGTTGGCGTGATGCTGTGGTGGGCCTCTGGCAGGTGGAAAGCAACGCGCGGACCTGTGTGAATGCCGCACTCCTGTTTTTAAAGGCTTTAGACGTATCCAGTTCGGGTTCTGTGGAAATTGGAGAGACTTCCTGGAGTGGATCTAAGAGACTCCAGGAAGTCTCTCCAAGTCTCACAGCTTACCCCAGCCCCCCCTTCGGTGTTGTGTGATCCTTAAGCCCCGCCCCCCCCATGCTTAATCCTTCATTGAGACATGCTTCCATTCAGGTATTTTAGTAATGGGTTTTGGTCAAGGGGAAAATGCGTAATTTTGCACTCAGAATGAATACCAGGCCTGTCTGTATGCTTGTTCTGTTAATCCTTGTGATTCCTCTGACCTTTGCCGACTTGTCTCCTCTCTCTGCCTCTCTCTGCAGTGCGGACGGGCCAGGTTCTGGAAGAATTCACCCGCCTGTACGAACAGCAGTATGCAGTGGCCCTCTTTAACCGCATGCGCTACGAGATCGAAGGCAACGGGGGACCCCAATCTCAGCTCCTTCTCCGCAAGGCAAGATCCAAACCCGTTTGTGACGCTTTCTCCATCTCAGCCTTTCTCCGCCCGATCCCTCTGTTCACACTTCCGTCCGGTCACAACCCCTTATTTCTCCCTCTTTACCTCCTCCTCCCTCCACCCCGTTCTCTCTGTGTCACCCTCTGGACCACGTTTTGTACCGCCTGTCATCTCCTCTTGCATCTCGTGGTTTTTCCTCGCGTCTGTGCGGCCCAGTGGAGCGCTCAATCTCTCCTCCCCCCTTTGAAACCAATGACACGCAGGCCTGTGTTTTGCTGTTTTATTAGGACTCACTGGCTTTAAAGAGAATAATAAAAGAACCGTCAGCTGACTTACGGAAGAGGGTCGCCTCTGGCCTTCGTGCCGAAGTGCTCTCTGGGCCTGTTCTTGTGAACAAGCCAAACAAAGCTGTACGCATCTGTGTCCTGTCTCGCGATGACTGCGGCTCATGTGGGGAGTGAGTGGTTAAGGATTCCCCCACCGAGTCTGTGGACAACGTAATTCAGAACGGCGTGGTGATTTAGAGGAGAGGAGTGGTTAAGATGACGTTAAATCGCTGGGGGGGGGAGGGTAATCGCAGTGTTGTGCGGCAGTTAAATGATGTGCTTTATAATCTTCCCGAGTGGATGGAAATCCCAGCATGGAGCCCAGTTCAGATAGACTGTCTGTGTAACCTGGTGGAGCGCGGGATTGTAAGCCGTGCAGGTGGAGCAGTCCGCAGAGTGAGTAGGAGAACTCGAGGCATGTTTGGGAGTCTTTCCTCCGCCCAAGCACGTGTGCAGATGCACACCGCACATTACGTTTTCAGCAGAAGGCTGGGGCGGGGTTGGATGCGTTCCTACTGCACAAACTGGGTGGGCGCTGTAAACAGGCTGGGGTTGGTGGAGCGCTGAGCGTCTGTGTCCAGGACCACACCGCCACAGATCGTGGTTGTGTCTGTCATCTCGACAAGACATCAAAGAGGTCTTTCCAGCTTGTTAATCTCCACCCCCATCCCTTTGGAACCACAGCTTTGTTTAAAACTGGCTTTGTTTTCAGATTCTGCTTGTTCTGGTTTAGTCTTAGCGTTGATTATTAGATTAGCCTCAATGTAAACATACACACATGGCATATAAGTGCATAATTTGCATGAAATTTGATACAGAATCTAACCATAATGGTAGGTTTTAATATAAAAAGGTACTGTAAGTAACTATGATGAGAATTGCTTCACGTATTTCATGCAAAACAACATCGTCTTTACTAAAATGTAATTGCCTGACATGGTACACTGGCATGTTAAGTGTAATCACTTCCATGTGTCCTGAGACTACCTTCTACCAACGTCGCTTTTCCTCTCTACCTATGGCTTACCACTCTCTTTTTACAGACCGTTCTCTGT
The DNA here is from genome assembly GCA_025775045.1 of Hiodon tergisus. NCBI lineage: Eukaryota > Metazoa > Chordata > Actinopteri > Hiodontiformes > Hiodontidae > Hiodon > Hiodon tergisus. The sequence continues at coordinate 14,609 of JAOVYW010000942.1, read as the reverse complement.
TATGATAATAATAATTTTTTTCATGTCATGAAAGAATAGCACGTTATATCAGGCAACAGCCTCATAATCAATATATTTCATCGTCTTTGACTCTTGTGGCTGGTTTCAAAAACGGAGCACTTCTTTTCAATAAGTTTTGACTGTGGGTAATAGGCTGGATAGGGTTGACATTTCTCCCAGTGTGTCCGTGTCAGTGGCTGTGTTTGTTCACCATCATCCCTCCCTGTCTGTCCATTCAGGTCCCCCTGGAGGACAAGTCCATCTTCTCCGGGATGCTTTTTCAGTACTTGGAAGAAAACAAGAAATGGCGAAACCGATTCTTCTTTGTCCCAGACACCTACAGTGTCCAATACTACGAAACCAAGCGGGTAAGAGGGGCACACGGGAGAACCCACGACACTCGAACCCGGGTCCATGGGCAATACAAGGGCCAGCAACATGTACACTGCAGCTCTTTGTCGCTCAAACCACAGTGCAAGGTGTTTCTACAGGGGAACCATAAAAAATAAACGGGCTCCGTGTCTAATGTGTCTAAACTCCCTAACTCCACCCCCCTCAGGCCTACGACAGGGGGCTGCTTCCCAGAGGGACCATCAACTGTGCAGGGTACAGGGTGCTTACGTCCATGGACCAGTATCTGGAGCTGCTCAATAACAGCTTGCCAGGTGAGGTGTGTGGGTGTGGGTGCGTGTTTGGCTTAAGGAAGGTAAACTTCCACCACGTGGAGCGCAAAACGGCTTCGCCAGACCTCTTATGGACTGCAGTCCAGTGCAGGGTGACAAGGTGGGGGACAGGTGTATGTAAATGCCCTCGTTTCCCCCTGCTCGCTCTCCAGGTGTGAAGGCCAAAACGGGCAGCTCCCCGTTCCTGAAGTGTGCCAGCGAGTTCCCGCTCCTGCTCTGGCACCCTTACGCCTGCCACTACTACTTCTGCGTGATGACGGAGAAGGAGCAGAAGAAGTGGCTGGCCGTCTTCCAGGACTGCATCAGGCACACCAACAACGGTGAGCCCCACCCGGGGACCTGGCCATGCGGGGACACACGCACGCACGCACGCACGCACGCACGCACGCACGCACGCACGCACACACACACACACACACACACACACCGCTCCTCCTTCCTTTACATGCGTGTACACTCACACGCACACGCCCACAACCAGAAACGCATAGGCAACCGGGGAATATGGCTTCTTCATGGGCTTGCATATACAGAAACGCACACGCCCACAACCGGGGAATCTGGCTTCCTCATGGGCTTGCATACACACAAACGCACACGCCCACAACCAGAAACGCATAGACAATCATGAGCTCGTACGCACACGCGCACACACTACCGCCGGTGCATTTGGAAAGGCTTGCAGACACACTGAGAAGTGATCTGGTGCATTTGATGATATGCACCTATTGAACTGATGATCCAATAGGTGTCATTGGTAAGGTTGACGTGTTTGTCAGTGCCTAATCGCATGTACCACACCTGTGCAATTACTGTACATGTGCATCTCTTCATTGTTCCCTGCACAAACAAAGGTGTGTGTCTGTCAGGAAAGTCTGCTTGTCTTTCATATGTATAGCCAAATCAAAGAACCGAATTTTGTCGCTGAGGAAGTTAATAATGAAAGGAATTCAAAACACACGGGTCAATTAACATTGTACACAGTGTATAAATCATACATTTTTTTGTAAAGACACCCTTATCCTATGCCAATTTTGGTTTTGGGTCGACATTTCCACACAAAGTTAATCCCGTGCCGGTTTGTTGGCATTTTTAAGCGATGGTCTTCTTTTTAAAGTTCTATAAAGGAAGACGCTAAGCCAGTATCGTAGCAATAATGTTTGATGTTGACACAGAGCGGGGTTGTGGGGGTTGCGAGTTGACTTAGGTCCAGGAAAAGCCGGTTAGGACAATCGGTAGAGACTTCCTGAGACATAGGGGACAAATGCAACTTCCTGTGGATGGTTACCGTCAACATGTGTTCCCAGGACTCCCAAAAATGAAACCCTACCCGCCAACACTGTCCTTCTGTGCCCTTCCCGTTTACCGTGATGCTCTGCGGCTTTCTTTGGTGCTCACCATACAGAACCCTCATGCCAAAACGCCATAGAATCATGGCATATAGACTAGCCTAAACGAAGAGCGTAAATAATTTTTCCTAACTCTGCCATTTTGGGATACACTAGGTGGGGTTTTGTTGTTCTTAAGCGCCCACATGCAACAGTAAATAATGAGATCTAGCTGCCAAATTTGGTCCTCTGCAAGAGAATCGTGCCTTGTTGCAAGTATTGTGTTTGTCATCCCAGAGTGGTTGTCAAAGTGAAACATTTACCATTAGATCGCTACATGTTTTGTTGTTTGAAATGACTAACGTCTTTAGTATTTTCTTGATGAAACTTGGCACTTCTCCATGTTTTTATTCCGTTCCTGTCTACCTGCACTGACACGTCACCGTCACAAGGCAGCACAGTTATATCTGCAGCATTTGACTGGTGTCGCTCAATCGCAAAAATACCGTCAATTTGAATATGTTCCGTGTAATAATCATCTCATATCTGCGCTTGGGTCTTAGACTGCTTCACATAATTTAAATATGGGCAACCCTACTACGGTCGTGCTCCTGTTGGAGAAGAGCTCTTCAGCGAGTATCAGTTAGCTGCACCCGTTATCAGCAATCATGGCACCTGTGTGGGGGGAGGAGAGAGTCTCTTTAAAAACCTCTGACGCCCTCCTCCCATAGAACCTTTTTTTTTGGTTTCACTCTGGTTTTCCTGAAATTGTTTGGGAGAACTGGCGTTTAGTTTAGCCTCTGAGTCATTGTACAGGATGCAAAACATCACTTGGTGTGGAGTAGGCCGGGGTGACACTAACGTAGGATTTTAATCTGGAGCAGCTGTTGATACGAGTACTGGGACGCACACGCACCACACATGCACACACCAAACACACGCACACACAGGCATGCACACACACCAAACACATCCACACACACGTGCACGCACACCAAACACGTGCACACACACGCTTGCATACGCACACGCACACACACACACACACACACCAAACGCATGCATACACACGCATGCACACACACCAAACACACGCATGCATACACACACGCACACACACCAAACACATCCACACACACGCTTGCATACGCGCACACACACATGCACACACACGCATGCATACACACACGCGCACACTCGCACGCATACACACACTCATGCACATACACACACACTCCATTCTCATTACCGTGATAATCGCAGAGGGCCCAAAGTGGTTCCTTCATTGTGTGTGGGCCTCTAGAGTTGTTTATGTTCGCCCCATTGCCATAGAAAAACCATGATTCATGTGTATGTTTGCCAGTAAAGAGCAGGGATGTAACTAATATTGTGCAAGATTCTTTTCTTTTTTCTTTCTCAAGTTACATTGCATCTGAGACATCTTTTTAAAAATTCTTTGTAGTCCTTGGCTAGAAATCATATTCCCGTTTCCAGTTTTGCCACTATTTCCATTAAACTAACATTTTAAATATATTTTAGTGTAAATTAGCACAGCATTTCTTTTGAAACTGTAACATGTCCTTAAATGTTGTTGGGAAAACCTGATGTATTTTATCCTAGTATCAGTTAGAAGGAGATGTATAGTTACTTTCCGTTACCTATAATGCGGAGGGGGAAGGTCAGCTGTCTCTCAGTGGTGTTCAGGAGTTTTTAGGCCTTCTGTGAGCATGGCCCGTTTTTAGGCCTTCTGTGAGCATGGCCCGTTTTTAGGCCTTCTGTGAGCATGGCCCGTTTTTAGGCCTTCTGTGAGCATGGCCCGTTTTTAGACCTTCTGTGAGCATGGGCACCATAGAGGCAACTGGTGGCGCACAGCCTCATTAACATTCAGGGTAAGCCTTCAGCCGAGAGCAGGTTCCAGGACATCCGTCATCATCAGCCAGGCTCAGTCTCCAGCTCAGTCCTGCATGGTGCAGTGAAGACAGAGAAGAGGGCCATATGTGAGTTGATTATGAAAATGGCTTCACCCGTTTGTCGCCAATAACCTGCGTTGAAAGAAAAAAATTAAATTAAAATTAATTTCGACTAAGGAATAATTTGTAGCTGCTGTGTGTGCTTGACTGTGGCCCCGGGGGAAAAAAAGTTTTTTTTTCTTTCCTTTTCTAATTACTTGGAGTTAATCGTCGTACGATTGCTTTGTGTGGTACTGTGAGAATGTCTGGAGATGCATTGCAGTACCTGCAGCTGGTCTGCGCTGTGGGGGCAAAGGCCCTTGCACTGAATCTGTGGGTTCTGCACGCACGGTTTTTGACGTGTGCTGTGGAAGTTCATTGTGTGACATAACCTGGAACAACCTTTTTAATTGTTTAATTTTACTTTACAACCTTTCCACTAATTACGGGCTCTCCCGGGTCAAGTAAATCACAAGTTATTGAAGGTCAGTGGGTCCCTGCGTAGCTTCCTGTTCCTGCGTCCGTACTGGTCCCAGAAGAAGAGCAGCTGGCCACGCCTGCTTCCTTGTCGGCGAATGGAACGGAGCGAATGTCGCGATTCCAGCCACAGGAAGTGCGCTCAGCGGTTCAATGAATGAGAGAAGACAGAACTGCTTCATCATTTCATTAATTGCTTTCGGGTTTCTGTGTGCAAGGACCCTAATCTGCAGCTTAGCCTTTTAATGTCCTTCGACAGAAATTCCTCCCATTACTGTTAAGGGCTGTGCGGTGGGTTTGACTGTATCGCAAAAGCTGTAGTTTCTTTAAGCTCTCCGAATACGCAAGTTTTTTTTCTGTAACGTGCTTAACTGAAGGAATTAAATTAAGTTGTACAATTATGAACATGTTTTATCTGTTTGATTAGACATTCGGGTTGAAAAACCGGTTCCTGCTCTCTGTAATGGCTTGTATATGTGTGGGAATCCGTTTTTCCCCGTCTTAGTGGTGGGAGCGTCGGTCTGTGTTTGCACGTGTATGTGCGTGGAGCTTGTGCCAGAACTTCGCACCGTGTGCCAGTTCCCAGGGGAAAACGGCGACGCCGGTTTCACAACAGTTTATTCTCCAGCTCTTGGGATCTCTCTTCTTTCTCTGCTGGCTTGGACAGCTACGTCACTCAGCCAATATGTTGAGCCAATGTGGATGCTTGCTCTTTTTGCCTTCCCCCACTCACCGTGGTGGTGTGTTGCTCCATATCTGACCGGGGTTGAAGCCAGTGCCCCCTCTCTTAATTTACTTCCTGTCTTTGTCAGGTGCTGAATCCCTCCCACCTCAGACACAGACACACACAGACACACACAACGATGGCCTAAGATAATTATTTGTTTAAACAACCAAATTCTTTGGTTTCGGGTCTAGGTTACTGGAGTTTTGGCACGGGTCTGTTACGGTGCTGACACAATTCTGGGTCTTTCCTGGTGCTGTGCGATAGGGTTATCTGAGGATCTGGTCTCAGCTCAGATACCTCTTACTATCTAACTTTGTGCAGGAAACAGAGCCTGTGGCGGAACACTTTGTTAGAAAGACATCACCCTGGAAATTGTAGTTGGCTGACTGAGCTAATGTATTAAATTTGTGTTCGTGTCCATGTAAGCAGATCTTGCTTTACAAAGAGTGTTTGACGGATGAGCCCATTTGGCTATTATGTATCTAATCCTTTAGACCAGGGGTTCTTAACTTGGGGTCCACGGATGGGCTTCAGGGGGGCTTTCCTTTTCAAGGAAAAATGTAACATTTATATTCATATTCATTTATATGCATTTTTCTAGGGAGGGGGTCCATAGCTTTCACCAGATTTTCAAAGGGGTCCGTGACTCAAAAAGGTTAAGAACCACTGCTTTAGGCTGAATTATTTAGATCTTACACCAGTATCTTGTGAATGTATGGTCATAAAGTAGGCTGTTCAAGAAACGCAAACTTTTGCAATCCAGCAAACCCAAATAAAAGAACTCCAAGGCTACATTAAAACATTGGTCTAATATTAGGTGAAACTGACCTTCGGTTCATTTAAAAAAAAAAAGTATAAATAACACACACTTCCCGGGGGGGGAAACCTTGCTTTGGATTCTTCCTGAGTTGCCATTGTGATTGCCAGCACAGTAACCATGGTGACCACAGTACTTCTGGCCTGGGGATGTACTGTGCCACTTCCTGTTTTAGGATGTCACAGTGGCTTAGAACTGCTGTATGTGGCCGCTGGTGTACCTCGGTGTGTCTCACTGAAATAGCATATGTAGGATACTTTTGGATAGGAACCCTAGAGGGCGAAGGGAAATTAGCTTGGCCATGAATTCTAGTAATATTCAGTCATTTATTGAATTTATTCACTATGGCTGTGGTATTCCATTAGCCCTGCTCTATATGAACTAAGCTCATCTCATCCAGTCGCAATTGAGCTGTTAATTGAATATAGGTTCTGGGTTTGACATATTTTACTAGTTACTTGCTTTAAGTCTGAATATGTGTGTTGGCTAGGGAAAAAATTGTGTAAACCAATTTTCTTATCTGTAAATTGGTCAAATTAGTAATGCAAAATGAATGCGTATTTTGATGAATTTCACTTATTAAAAATGTAATTTATTGAACAATTTATTATTCCAAATTAACACTTATACATTTTGTATTCTTACAGATACGAATTAATAAATTTAAAAAATTACAGTAAGTGATAAGTTTAAAAAATAAATAAATAAATTCCGTCATTGATAATGCTAACGAAAATAATCTGCTCTTTTGCCCCCCCTGCAGGTCTGCCGGAGGAATGCAAGGTGCAGACGCCCGCATTCACAGACGCGGTGAGGCTCTACCGACAGGCCCATGGACAGTACGGCACCTGGGACATGATGTGCGGAGGACCCCCTCAGGTGAGGAGGGGAGAGAGGGTATAGAGGTGAAACGCACCACCAGTCACCTCTCCACACTAAAAAAAAAAAAGCAAACGCCACTCTTTAAATGATCTTGGCTTGCTCTTTCCTGGGTACGCGCACACTCCCCTGTCGTCTACACAATATAAACACAGCAGACCTCCCAAGTGGCGCCCTCCATGCATACTCCGCTTCGGTTCGGAGGCAGGACAGGTTCGGGATTTCCGACTTGACATCCGTCGCTTGTGCTTGGAAACACACCGAGCTTCAGTGAAGCAATAATAGCATCTTGATATTTAATCTTGGTTTGTTTTTCGTTTTTTAGGAATGTCAGATTGTTTTTGCTACTTGGTGTTTTAATGATCTGGAACAAGTGAAAAAACGATTACCCAGATATGTCTGAAGTGTGAGGGTGACTGTTCCAGACTTGGCAAACCAAAACGCACATAAATAAAGTAATCTTAGCTGGCTGCTGAGGTAATTTGCAGTCCCGGCGTATGCACACACTAAGCGGCAGGCTCACATGCTTTCAGTTCATAGGTAGGCTTTGCGATTTGATAATGGTGGAGTTCCACATATAGGCTTTGTCTTGGAATTGCTCGATTGAACAAAACCGGTTTTTGACTCAATATTTGACTCAATAAAATATTTAACCACGTTTTAACACCCATTTCCGGTGTCAGGAATGTAAAAACCACCCGTGGAAACACCGGGGATGTGTGGGTTCGGGCAGTCGCGCCTCACGTTTGGCTCAGCACTTTGTATTGCGGCTCGATAACGCTCGCCCTTTGTCCGCCGTAGGGTATCTGGGTGCGTGTTGTCATCCCGTAGTGCTGCTATCACTGACCACCGTGAATGCGTCCATCTGTTGAGTTGGCCCGTGCGACAGGTCGCTGTTTCTCACCAATGCAAATTAGCCAAACTGGAATGTGGTTTAATGCGTTGTTTTTCTTTGGTCCTTCTTTGGGATTAACTCGGAAGGAGGGAGATGAAAGATGAAAACACTCTGCTGGTTATTGATAAGTAGCTGGTTTGACTGGTTTGCACCGAGTCAAATTCGACTTACTTCATTGTCACTTGTAGCAATTTTCAGTGACGTGCACCAGTTGGAATGTTGTAAAATGTGTGCCACAGATTTTAGCATCCCAAAAATTTGCATTTACGTTCCGTCATTTAGCAGACTGTTTTGTCAAAAGCGAATTATAGGGCCACTTATGTATGTGTGTGTATCTATATGTGTGTGCGTGTGTGCGTCCGTGTTTGCCCGTGTGTATCTATGTGTGTGTGCGTTTTTGAAGGTCTGCATCTATGTGTGTGTGCGTGTTTGGCGGTGTGTATCTATGTGTGTGTGCCTGTTATTGCGCGTATCCAAGGGTTCATGGTGGCACTTGAGCAGAACCATCATGCAGTGTGAATAAAGAGCCATTATAGGGCAACTTGGTGCTAAATCCAGGCAGGAATAGGGAAGTCGGTTGTTTGTGCCGCTTTTGTCTCTGAAGGTATTTTTGTTCTGGATCTTTGCTCCAGGATGCAGGACTCTCTCCTCAGCAGCCTTTAAGACTCGATGCTCCGGGGATGAGTCGAGGCCTCGTGGCTAGCGTCACGTGACCAAAACCGCAGCCATTCAGCTCCCCCTCCCCGCCCCCCACAACCGTCTCCTCTGGAGACGAGCTCAGGACGAGCTCATCCAAGGGTCATGCCAGGGTGATGAAGTCATTTGCACGGGTTGGGGGGATGCATTAGCCTTCCTCATGAAGCACAGAGGCAGCCTTGTTGCCGTGACGCAGCCAAAATGTAAAATGCCTGTGCTGCAAACGGAGGTGTTTTTTTAGTTTTTTGTTTTTTTAACAGAGGCCATGATTTGGCTTGTTGGGGTCGCACATGTTGGTTTCTCCTTTCCCTCTCCAGGGTTGGGTGTGTTGGGCCTGCCCCAGTTCCTGATGGCTAGTTCTGCATCCCCAGGTGCAACCATCTGACACATTATCTGTGCCTCGCTGTTTTATCCTATTGGTTTTTGTTTGTTCATCTGATCGTCTCTAGGAGAACGTATATTAAAAAAACACTTTGGCTTTGGCATGTGCGAATGTTTGCCGGTGTGTATCTGTGTGTGTGTGTGTTTGCCGGTGTGTATCTGTGTGTGTGTGTGTGTGTGTGTTTGCCGGTGTGTATCTGTGTGTGTGTGTGTTTGCCGGTGTGTATCTATGTGTGTGTGTGTGTGTGTGTGTGTGTTTGCCGGTGTGTATCTATGTGTGTGCATCCATGTTTGATGGTGTGTATCTGTGTGTGTGTGTGTGTGTGTGTATGTTTGACGGTGTGTATCTATGTGTGTGTGCGTCCATGTTTGCACATATCCAAGGGTCCAAGGTGGCACTTGAGCAGAACCATCATGCATTGTGAATAAAGAGCCATTAATCGGGCCGGGCTCCACCCAGTCGTCGCAGACAGTGTGTGGGCTGGACTCTCAATTACGCCTCTGTGCGGGCGCTCCGGATGGGCGCAGCCCAGCACTGTTATTTCAGCAGGGTGTGGGTGCTGATGTTTTTACATTTCGGTGTGGGGTCGGGTTTTGTCGCACACCTGCCACCCCCCGGCATCAGGCCTCCTTTTAGCTAGTCCCGTGTTTCCTGAGGCGGTCAGGAAACTGGCCATCAGGGGTCAGCGTTTTACTGGCGATGCACGGGAAGGGTAACGTGTCCCATTAGGAGGAGGACCTAATCTCAGAAACCTCTCCTCTCTGAAGGGCCTTAACTTGTGAAGTGACTGGGTGCATGAGTACTCCCAGAAAAGTAATATAAACTGAATTTAACATTTTTTTAAATAAGTAAACATTCTGTTTTTACCGTCTTCTGTAAATGACAGTATAAGGTTTAAAGCGTAGATGGTATTTAAGAGATGGCTAGTTAGTGCATTTTGATCATCTGTAGTCCTATTCACTGGTCGACCGGATGTCTCTAACACCTGACCCGGTCACCTCAAAGTGAGCATTCAAAGCTGGGGGAACGGAAAGTCGTCCTGGCTTCACCTCCATTCCTGCCGCTCTAATCATGATACGCCTGTCTAGTATAAAAGTCTTATCCATGTTAGATTAAAATTTTTTATGGCTGGACATTTTGCTCAGGAGGTTTGGGTCAACTACCAGTGTTCCTCTATCAGGTTTCCAAATCTGCATCCTCTCGCTCTCTCTCACCTTTTCCACTGCACAACCTGCTGCCCAACCTTCCCGACATATCTGTGACAAGGTAAAAACAAGGCCACGTCAGCGTGTCCTGGATGAGAAGCCAGTGTTGGCTCTCGTCCCAGTCCTGTGTGTGTGTGTGTGTCGTCTGTGCAGATCTTGGCTAACCTGGTGATGGAGACCCTCCTCCCGGAGATGAGGGACCTCATCGCCCCCCGTCTGAAGGGCAAGCTGCAGCAGAGACAAAAGAACTGGATGCAGGTGAGCCCACTTGTCCTGCTTCAGACGGACTAGTATTATAAATGTGTGCCTGGCCGGGCGGCGGAGCCGGCGTCTTCCCACGCACTTGATTACTAGCCTGTTGCAGCTAAACAACCGCTATTTTAGCAAAGACACGTTAATTGTTTGTTTCCAGATGCCGTGCTTGTACACTGAGACAAGTGCGAGCCGCTGAGAAGTTGCTGTTTCATGTCAAGCTCTTGGCGCTCACATCAGAGCGGAAGTGATTTCCACTCGCTCCCTCCCAGATCTCGGACGCAGTGCTCCGGCAGGTGACCACCCAGACACGCGCCCAGTACGACAGAATGGTGCAGATCGGCGAGTCCGGGCGGCCCCGTTTGGAGGCCTCTATACGTACAGACATGGACCAGATCATCACCTCCAAGGAGCACGTCACCAGCAAGATTCGGGGTAATGTTCTGTGGGTCTCGCATTGCTGCAGGAAGTGCAATCAAACCATCGCTCAGGTGACCATGGCCTTTGGGCGTCTACTAGCGGTGAATTTCCAATCCCCACCACGTTTCCCCACCAGGTTTCTGAAGCGCCCTTAAGTGCGTGTGCGCAGGTGTTTACCGTGTGAAAACCCTCACGAGTCTCCTGGATTTAGATCAGTCCGATCGGTCACTGTCACCCACGAGTCACCGAGTGAGGCCACTCAGTAATAGAGGGAGCGTTCACTGAAAGACGTTGGAATAATGTCAGTCTATCTGATGTTTCAAACGGGCCCTCTTTCATGCCCATGTTTGTCCTGGTCGGTCAGTCTGCCTGCCTGCCTGCCTGTGTTGTTGCGCCCATCATTTAAATAAATGAATCACCAAGTCAACATTGGTTAGCTATTGGTTAGAGTCTCCTGGCTCTAGAGTTCTCCAAGGCCTCTCTTCTTTCCCTACATGGCGCAAAATGCAGAAGATCAGCATTCCACTGCTAGTGCCGGAGGCCAGTTTCAACATCACCACGGCAATAAACATGTACCAGACACTGCTTTCTCCACCTTCACGCCCAGAAACTGTTTGAGAGGAAACCTCATTTGAGGGGAGGGAAGAGGAGTGGTGGGTGGGGTGTTGTGACAGGCTCACTCTGGGACATGAGATGGGAGACAGGCGTGTGACGGTGCGATGATGAACGCGACTGACTTTTCCCCTGCTTCCCGTCCTCAGCAATGGTAATGCCCAAGGCCGAGCAGCTCCTGAAGGCCAACGTGCAACCCTACATCAGCTCCATCCTGGAGGCGCTGATGGAGCCCACCAGCCGCGGTTTCGCCGAGGTGCGCGACGTCTTCTTCCGCGAGCTGGTGGACGTGAGCAAGAACATGCTGAACGAGGGCAGCAAGGAGAAGCTGGCCGAGGTGAGGGGGAGGGGGGGCTGGGACAAGACCGGATGAAGAGGCCTTGGGAACATTTTGCATAGGCCGGTTTTTGTAACCGTCTGGAAATTTCTGCATAGCGCTTTGATACAGTTTAATTGTAAAGATGCTATTATTTAATGTATTTAATGTATCAGTACTGGAAAAAAAAAAACTCCTTGCAAAAGTAGTTAATGTGCAGAATAGCTTTGGGTGAGGAACAACATTATAGTTAGCCCTTTAACTATTTAAAATATGAATTTATTAGGACGTTGTATCAGCTTTGTAACGTCTTTTTAAGAGAAGGACGTCTTCAGTATTTCCGAGCTCTGTCTCGGTGCCATGCGGCTGACGGTGTGAGCACTGACTTTCCTGTCTGGGCAGCCAGGTCTACTTGTGTTGGCTTGCCTCGCCTCAGTGGCTGAGCTGCCTTTGCCAAGGACTTCCTTACATGAGTGTGTGAGAGTACCAGTCCTCTTGCCGCTTGACTGACACACCCCTGCCTGTTCTTAGCACATGGAGAAGATCTCCATGCTGGCCTTCCACCCAGTGAAGATGCAGAGCTGCTACGACAAGGTGGAGCAGCTGCACCTGGAGGGCCTGCAGCAGAGGTTTGATGTGTCCAGCCCGTCCGTCTTTGTCCAGAGGGCTCAGATCCTCATGAGGGAGGCAAGTACACCCCCAGACCAAGGCCTGCCTACGCACCGCCATTACTGCGAGGTGGCTTTAAAAGTTTCTACAAACGGAACAACGGTTTGACTGCCTGAGTACCAACTACATGTGCACCAAGTAACTTTACTGATATCAAAATCCGTAATCCGTACCTACTCAGCATGTCTCTTGTAGTACACTTCATTCTGCGCTGTATTAAACTTCAAATTTAAGTTGCCATGCCTGTTCATAACTTATCCTGAGTCGGTTCCCAATCTTTTCCCCTAAGGGCATCAGCAGACTGAAACTGAAACTGAAGCCTTATGTTTTTAATTACTTTTTTGGACAGAGGAGTTTGTTGCAAGACTAACATTTAAAAATTCCGTACATATTGTGTTTCATGTTGCCAATCCCTTTGTGAAAAATACTGTGAATGTCAATGTGTGTGAAGGGGCAAAAGCTCCCCTTTACTAACTGTAGCCCAAGGCGTCTGTGCTATCAGTGTTTTCTGGTATAAAAGCCCAAAAAAAAAAAAAAACCCCACAGAAAATATGGTAAAAGGGGCTGTGCCTCCTGGGCACTGCATACATGAATGTTTTGTTAACGGCGAAGGGCGGGGCTGAGTTTAATTACCATAGAATCCCTCGCTGTAAAATTAACTTGTTATTTAGGTGGTAGGAGCCCTCTTGTGGTTATATCTGGTACAGCAGCTAAATCTTGGTTGGCGAGCTGAGGAGCATAATTATGAGGATTTCCACTACTGATTAAGTGCGTGTTTATTACCAGCACAATAACCGTATGGCGGCAGCGGCTTTGACGGGTGCAGCTCGGCCATCTCACAGGTGCGTGTGCCTTAGCTGATTGGAGATCTTTCGGCCCACAGCAAATGGACAATGCAGTGTTCACCTTCGAGCAGCTCCTCCACCAGAGTCTGGACGACCAGGGAGGGGAGGAGCTGTCCAAGACCATCCAGCGATGCCAGGACAGAGTCATTAAGGTAAGGTGGAAGGGGCGGTGGCTAAGGGACCGATGGCGATGTTGCCAGTGCCTGCGGTCACGCAGCACGGCTCATCCAAGCGTCTCTGAGCCTTTCTCAATGAGTGGGGGAGCATCCACTGCCATTCGCCTGGGTTACGCCAGGAGACGCATTGTATGAGAGAACTCTGATGGAGACCAAGGGAGTGAATTCTGACCAGTTTAAGTGGACCGATGTCAGCCTCGGTCATTCTGATCTGTGCTGTAAGATCTTACTCGACCTGAGGGTTTGATCCCCAGCAGAAGCTTCACCACATCAAGTCTCTCGGTTCTAAATGGCCAGAGTGGGCGACGTGCCCGCAGGCAGAACCAAGTCTGAGGCTGGGCGTTTTGGAAGGTTTCCTGCCATGTATTCAACTTCTTCTTCCGCAGAAATACGACTACGACAGCAGCACGGTGCGCAAGAAGTTCTTCAAGGAAGCCTTACTTCAGATTATTATCCCCTACATGCTGAAGAAGCTCTCTCCTTCCTGCTCAGCGGTGAGACTCGCACGCGCACACACACGCACGCGCACACACACGCACACGCACACGCACACGCACACGCACACGCGCGCGCGTGATGCATCCCAAACACCCGTGACTGCTGGTTACAACTGGTGAGCACTGTGTCATTCAGGTACTTCCTCATTTGTTGTTCACATCCTTTCAAGCACTCCGTATTTTTGTGGCTCGCGTGGATATATTTTGTGTAAAAAGATAAGATTGTTAAAAATATTATGTTATGATGGTGTACTCGATGCATTACGGTACAGGTGGCCGGCAAGCCCACGCGTGTGTGGGTGTACACCCCCACCCCCGCCCTAAAAATTGTAGTTCCCACGCCAAGCATTGCTAGGCATGGTGACGTTTGCCTGTCTGCAACACCCCCTCCCACAGGAACTGCCCCGTTTTCAGGAGCTGATCTTCGAGGACTTTTCCCGCTTCATCCTGGTAGAGAACATCTTTGAGGAAGTGGTACTGCAGTCCGTCATGAAGGACATCATGCTTGGTGAGTCTTAGTTCCCTTGGCTCATTTCCAAAAGTTGGCCTCTGCATGTCTCTCTAAATGTTATGTGAGCACCTTTTGGATTGTTTTTCCGCTTTTCTATGAATGTCCAGACACCGCTAGACTAAAGGGTCTAACCACTTTACCATTTAACAAAGGTGAACTTTACCTCGGTACACTGCGGTGTACTGTGATGAAGCTGTGGTGCAGAACAGCATGAATTACAATGGTGCATCATTATCATGGTGCAGTACTGTGTGTTTTATAATGGTGCATCAT